>JANPXK010000249.1:0-43610 GCA_024704745.1 Rosa lucieae | reverse complement strand
CCACGTGCCACACTCATATGAAGCTTGAGGTCAGTATGATTAGCATAGTCAACAATGGCCATGTTTGGCAACCAAGATAGGAATGGATTAGGATACATAAACGGATTAGATTGGAATAAGATAGATTGGAGAAGAAATCCTTAACCTAAGACTTCGTTTGTTATACTAGATTTTGAATTAGATTGGAACCAGAACTCTATCCATTTTAGAAGGAAGAAAAAAAACAGAGACGAAGCAAAGGAGATTGCATCTATTCATTAGTGGAGCATGAGCTTAAGCTTCGCATCGGCAACCGGAGATGGCCGGAGAAGAAAAACACAACTATAATAAGCTATAATGGAGGTTGGAGATGGCCGAAAATTGCTCGGAGATTGCTAATTTTTAGCCGAAGAGTTCTTGGTGGAAATAAAAATTGCAGAGATCGAATTCACAATCGACCAATCATTCTGAGGTTCCCTATGAGGACATGATGATGTTTTAGGAACCAATAGTTGAGATGCAAGAGGAGGAAGACGTCGCCGGACTTGGCCGTAGATGTCTGGGTTCTGCTGGATATGGCTGGAATTAATTGGAATTGGTCAACGAAGATGTGATGAGGATGAAGGCTAGTAGTTGTTGTTGGCATATATATGTTTTGCGATAAGGTCGGTGTCTGTCAAATTTTATATCCACCTCTTATCCCACCTATTCAACAAGATTAGATATCCTACTCTGATAGGAATAGAAATTTCAATCTATAGCAATCTAGATTGCCAAACAGATGAAACAGCTGGACATGAAATTTTTAATCCTTATCAGGTCACTTAACTGGGCAAACAAACGCGGCCTATACGTGTTATAGGAGAGCGAGGAGACGTATGTCTTAGATTGATACAAGTTGTCAGCTAATGATTTAGTCATTAATCTTTCTCGGCCACACACCTTTACAGCTTAATTTGTTTCTTTAAGAAAAATTAGTCTTCTTCATACATGTTCTGCATGTGTAATATTTTTATTTTAAGAAAATAAGAAAAATAAATGAAATAAAACAATTATTACCGAGAGAATAGTAGGAGAAAAGTAGAGTTGTGGAATCATTTCTTTTTAATTTTCAATAAAAATCTATTTTATAATTGTCATATATCCTTGTGATTTAATTTATTCTCTTAGTTTTTTAATTGCCGGAGTTAAATCTGTCTAAATTTTTAGTTTTGGCTAACAAAACCTCTTTTCTTAATAAATAGTATAGATAAATACAGATTGCTCACCTAAGGGACAGTTTTAAGGAACTGTAAGGGATAAATGTGTCTCAACCACGTGTATTAAATAAAAAGTAGAATTATAACAACTTAAAACTGTGCATTTTCAGCCGTCAGATTTACTTATCCCTCACAGTTCCTTAAAAACTGTTCCTTAGGTGAGCAGGCATTTAGATCAGTATGTTTTTGTCACAACAATCAAATGGTAAGTGTAAATTGAAAATGTCTGTATTTAGTATTTACTGTTAACCAAATAACTGGAACAAAATCCCCTTAAAAAAAATAACCAAAACAAAAAATTCCTTCACACACATGGCTCTTCTATTTATAGGGCCCTTCAAGTGAGGGCTCCCTTTTCTTTTTTTTTTGGTTATTTTAAGGGATCACTTGTTAGTAGGTGTGGCCCTAAGGGTGTGCAAGTAGTGCCGTCGCACAAGGTCTTTGTGTTTCGAATATATATATATATATATTATATATATATATATATATATATGATCCTATCTAGAGTGTGGCTTCACTCTGAAATTAACATGTGAGGTTGGAGTTGCACTAAGAGATCCCTTAAAATGGCCAAAAAAGGAATCTCCACCCCATTCTTGTTTTTCACCTTTCCCTTCCTTTTTTTTTTTTATCTTTCTTATCAGACTTCTCTTCTTTTTTTTCTCTGTTTCGTGTTTAACATTATTTGAAACATTTTTTTAGATTCGAGTCTCCTAGTCAATTAATAACTGAAAAAATTGGAGTTCCAAATATCAAAATTGGAGTTCCAAATATCAAATTTGGAGGTCCAACTAGAACCACCTTTTTTGTTTATCTTTCTTTTCAGACTTCTTTTCTCTTTTTCTTTATCTCGTATTTAACATTATTTAAAACTTTTTTTTTTTCTGTTTCCCATTCCTTGTTTTTTTTTTTTTTTTAGCTTTCTTTTCAGGTCAATCTACTTTTCTTGATCAAAAAGAACTTCATTAATAATGAACTGTTTTCTCTTTTTCTTTGTCTCATGTTTAACATCATTTGAAATTTTCTTAGTTATCTTGATTAGCTGTTTGAGGATAATTTTTACGGGAGAGGATCCTCTCCTAACGTCCTTATCTAGCATGAGCTTCCTAAGCTTTCTACCACAAACTGACACGTGTACACAATTACATCTAATGGTTCATATTGACTCCCACACTATTTTTACTGTTTTTTCAATCTCTGCGGCTAAAAAAGTCTTGAGTCTCTCTGTCTCATCTTTTCGCTGGAACTCCTTCTAGCTACTTTGATTCATCATGCTTCTCTTCACAAACTTCACCCTCATCGCTCTGTGCAGCCACAAGAATTGGCAGCGAATTTTTCTTGTGTTTCGGTAGAATTTGAAGCTTCTTGGCAGATAAGAGAGAGAGAGAGAGAGAGAGAGAGAGAGCTATGGTAGAGAACTATGATGGTATTTGTGATTGATTTGATTTGATTTGATTAGTTCATTCCATGATCATATTTGTTGCTCAAAGCCTCTTTCAAAGAAAATTTCATGTTCACTCGACATCAACAGAAGGGTCTATATAGATTGAAATCCATTTTGCAAAGAAGGACATATAAGAGAGAGAGCTACCAATTTAACAGATTTTCTGCACTGTATACAATCTCTTTGGGATTACAATAATTTAAGTAGTAGTACTCATATGGGTGTTGTGTCTTGTCAAGAAACGCAGCAAGTTAAATTGCCTAATCAACCCACCACATAGATAACATTCCATAGACTCTGTTTTGGGTTTCTAAAGTTCAATCAATTCCATGTTTCAGAAAGTGAGTTCCTTCAACTACAACAGCTATGACAAGCACAAATGAAAACCATTCACCTTCAACTAAGAACCAGAATACTATATAACAGGTTGGATGGAAGTTTAGGATTTATATGATCCTGCCACTCAACGACTGGAGATCCGTCGACCCATCTTCATCTTCTTCTTGTGGTTCAATTTCAAAGAAGGAGATATATGAGGTGTTTATTGAGATAAAACTTAAATGAGTATCAGAGCTTTTTTATTTCCACTTCTTTATTGATCGACTGATGAAGGAGCATCTGACCAAAGAAAGACTGACGAAGGAGCTGTACTTAGTCAGAGGAAGGATTGAAAATATAAAACACTATAATCGTTAGATGCATCTTGTAGTGTGGGAGTCAATATGAACCATTAGATGTAATTATATACATGTGTCAGTTTGTGGTAGAAAGCTTAGGAAGCTCAGCTAGATAAGGAGGTTAGGAGAGGATCCTCTCCCAATTTTTACATTGTTGAATGATGATCTTGTCGTAGCATTTATTTTATTATATTCATTCTTTTTTTTTTTAAGAGTAATTATGCAATAAACATCAGGCCTCGGTCAAATTATAACCCCAATATTCGAAATAGTCTCTCTCTAGCCATGTAGGGCTGCTTTCTCCCGATGTTTCAAGCTACCCATGTGACATTATAGTGTTGTCGGACTGGTGGTGGTCTTCATGGCTCCGTGGTGGTTCTTGGGATCTTGAATAAATGGGAGAGTGACACAGATTAGCGTGCGTCTAACTCTTTTCAATCCTCGTTGGCAGCGTTGGTGTTTGTGACACAAGTATCAAGAAAGACGGAGTTGGCATCTGAGTGGCAATCGATTTTTGGTGACCCAAATCTGAAGGGGTTCGAGCCTTGTACCCTAGCATGTTGCTTGGACGGTGACAGCGGTGGGAGGCGGTACTCTTGGAATAGCGGTGACGGGGTTGTGGCTGGTACTTTGGAATCCATGTTGTAGGGGATGATGTTGAGGTTGGGGTTAGGGTTGGGCAGGGCTAGGTCTTCTTAGGCTCTAACCTTGGTCTGGGATCGATTCTCCTTTGGGTCATAGTTTGGGCTGTTGTTTTAATTTAGTCATTTTGATTACAATAATTCCCTACTTTGTTAAGGAGCTATGCTTCTCGGTTTCTAGTGAGGGTCCTCGAGTATAGTTTACTCTGCTTATTTACTGTGTAGTAGTTCATAGTCTATAGGCTCTCTTTTATAAGTGAGCGTGAAACAGTCAAATGATTGGACCTAATCTATGTATCATTAGGGTATTACCACAAACTCTTTATTTACCCCATGTCGGTAGAGGGGGGATATGTAATGGCCCTTTCTGGCTTAAGTTTTATTAATATATCAATATGATATTTATTCAAAAATAAGGCCTCGGTCAAATTTTCGCACTAGGTCTCTCAATTCTTAGGACCGGAACTACTTGTTAGACCAACTTTTCAGTTACATATTGACATGTCTACCGTTTAATTTTTAGGCTATAAGTAGATCAATTATGCAAATTTCAGCCAAATTGATGATCGTTAAAGCTTCCATAAGTGTGATTTACAATTTTAAATATGAACAGGTTCAGGTTGGACAGATTTGGTTCGTCCATTGATTTAATTTAGTCCTTAATTAACTGTCATCAATATGGCTGAAAATTTACAAACATGTTATATTCATGAAGTCCTAAGAATTGAACGGTCGAAATTCCGATATGTGATCGAGAAGTGGGTCACACAAAGAATCACTCAAAATAACGAAAAAAATGGAACCCTTAGTGGAACAGTCCTCCACACATATTTAACTCTTCTACTAGAGGATTTCTCTTTTTCTTTGAGTTGATGGATTTATGTAATCTAATTTTGCCGATTTGAACACGTGGTTCTGTGGATGCATTGGGTTCTCCCACGGGAATGTTCAAGATGTGGAACCTCCACATCCTGCATTCGATTGCTAGGTTGGTTTAGTGTTATTTACAAGAATTATAAACGTGGTTAGGAGAGGAGTTGCAATGTCATGTTGGCCGTTTGGGCCCCGAGTAGATTAATCTCTTAGTCTAAGAAGTTTTTGGGATACCACGAACAATCCGATAAAAGGGTTTCAAAAAAACAAAAAACAAAATTAGCCGGCGTCCACCTTTCAACTTTCAAGTTTTACGTCTCTAGCTACTTGTAGATCATGTGCGTATGTAAAAAGGGTAGCTAACTTGGAAATAAGATAAGGTATTGAAAGTGAGATCAAACCCAATTCCGATCAACTGCCGATATAATCTCTCTAAGTGGAGGAACTTGCTGAAGGATCCGGATCATCATCGAAATGAGATCTCTGCTGCTTAGTTGTCCTTGTCCATTTCCAGAGCAGGGTGATCCATCGATCGATTTCATTGCTAGCTTTCTTTGAATAGAATTAAAGAGGGGCCATGAAACTCATTTTAGGAAAAGATGAGGTACTAATTTAAGTATGTTTTGTATTTTAAGTGCAATCATCCTGTATATTATGGGACTATGATAACTTAATTTATGGACCTGATCGATTTCCCTTTCTTAATAATTCTTTTTCTTGCTTTTTTTTTATAAGAATAATTCTTTTTCTTGTTGTTGACCTGCAAACATCATAACAGGTTCGGGTTTATGCATAGCAGCATGAATGAATAAATAAATAGAACATCGTGATTACCTGGATCAGCATGGTTAGGCACCAGAACGGACGCTAGCGACCGTTGCCAGCTCTGGTCAATATGTGGAATTACGTACATTTGAGACCTCAAAATTGTTAGTTATACAGATACAGAAATATGTGTGGTTGGACCGGAATCGTCTGCTCTTTACACTGCATGTGGCCTTTTTGTGTTGATTGCAGTTGTACCACTGGGAGGCTCTCGGGAGAAGACCACCACTGCGAAGCATTTCAGGCGGAACTAAGAAAAAAAAATGTTTTTGTTCAAAAGCTTACCGAGATTGGAGAATAATTTCACACCAGTATGGCACACAATTACTAATTTGAGGACTCAATTACTCTAACAATAACCTATTTTACTCAAATAAGAATTGTATTTACCTTAATAACGAAGAGTTTTTCTTAACTTCCATATGACTTATAGTGGTAGTATATACTATCTTATTTTTATTTTTTAAGAAGACGACACATGTGATAAACATCCATGTACCATATCTTTACAACCCACCTACATTTAGAAATTAATCTTTAATCTTTAATTTTTTTTTTTTAAATAGTTGTCGTTTCATAGTTATCACACCTGTTATTTTCATTGGACTAATCCCTTTCTGTCCAATTACCAGGTCATCATAATAGCCTCTAAAAATACAATAAAATACGTACTTTGTGAGTCTGTTCTAACTTCTGGCCTAATTCCAATCTCACCTAGGAAGAATTCACCATCTCAACTAGAAAATTTTCAACCGAGACTCTTATCTTCTTTCTTGTTGGTTGTATTGAGTTATTGACCATGTCAATTTCTTTGGGCTAAAGAATTGTAAAGCTAGGTGAACCACCTTTTGGGGAACCACCTAGAGCCCACCTTAGGTGGTAGTTTATGTGGCGTATCCATATTATTAAAGCATAATTTCTTATTTTTATATTTCTATATTTTCTTAATTACAAATTTTTTTTTTTCTTTTTTACTTTCTTGATTTTATCTCTTAAACCCTTTTTTTTTTCTTTGTGATATTATCTGGGCAACGTCTTCTCTATCAGACGTTGTTTTCTTTTCTCCTCCTCTCACCCTTCCTCAACCCTCTCACATCTTCTTCAATTGATCGACGCCTTCTCAATTTGATCTCAGTTTCCTCGCAAGTATCGTCAACAAATGCTCTGCCTAAACGTGGTTAGTTTTTTTTTTTTTTTTTCCTGAGTATGAAACACGAATAGCATAGCTTGTTTGAAATTAGGGTTTAGGAGGAAGTGGATTTGACAAACTAGAAGAATTACTATCACAATAAACAACAATATAGTATAGTCTCACTTGACAGCTCAAGACAAACATGACATTAAGTTAGAAAAGCCTTCCAGTGAGCTGTAATGGCAAAGAACCCATATAGGCAACTACAAGATTTAACAAGGCCTCTTCAGGATCTTAGCGTCTATGTCATACGAACTTCCAGCACCCGATCATTTGTAGAATTCAAAGTCAATATCAGGCTTGAGGTTTCCAATAACCCGTTTCAAAGTCCTTTGGAAGTATGACATATCGGTTCTTGCAAACTGCGTGCATTCCGGCTTCTTGACATATAGCTTTAATCTATATAACATTATGCAACAATAAACCAGAAGTAACATATTATAATCTTGTTAAAGAATGACATGAAAAGCAAATCTATGTAAGATTGAATATGGCTAGTTAAAATTGCATTATGTTTCTAGGTTATCCAGTTGTGATATTTTATAGTTGTCTATTGTAAGCTCAAAAACAAGGTCTGGGAGCTTTCAGTCTTGTGCGCTGTTATTATCTCCTTGTTTGTTGTTGAATCTAATGGAAAAGTGTCGAAGGAAAACCTTTATCAACTGAAGAAATATATTAATCCATGATGTCAAAGTTATGTGTGTATGTATTATGAATTGAAATTGGCACTACCTCACTGGCCTATATCTATAGGCCAAATCATATGTAACTCTCTCTTCCTCTTGTCAAAACCAAATCAAGTAAATCAAGTGGAACATTGAAGCATAGTTTAATCAAGTAGATTTCACACTCAGGACATGGAAGATTAAATCAAATACACTCCCCCCCTCCCACACATTTTATTCATAATTTCACTAAAAAAGAAAGAAAAAAAAGGGGAAAAAAAAAAAAGCAAACTAACCATGATTAGAATGGGCAAAGGCTCTATTAACAATGCTTGTGAGGAAACTAAAATCAGACTGAGCATGTGTTGATCAAATCCTAATTCAAATCCACTTCCCCCTAAACCCTAATTTTGAACAAGCTATGTTATTCGTGTTTCATACTCAGGAAGAAAAAAAAAAAGAACTAACCACATTTAGGCAGAGGGTTTGTTAGCGATACTTGCGAGGAAACTGAGATCAAATTGAGGTGAGAGAGGTGAGAGAAGGATAAAAGAAAACAACGTCTGATAGAGAAGACACTGCTCAGATAATATCACAAAGAAAAAAAATAGGGTTTAAGAGATAAAATCAAGAAAGTAAAAACGAAAAAAAGGAATTTTTGTAATTAAGAAAACATAGAAATATTAAAAAAAAAAATTATGCTTTAATGATATGAATAAGCTACATAAACTGCCACCTAAAGTGGACTTTAGGTGGTTCCCAAAAAAAATGATTCACCTAGCATTACTCAAAAAGTTGACCATGGCATTGAACAGCCTTCCCTGCTAACAGCCTAAAACCGACTCGTGTACAATTTTCAAAATGTGACTGAGGATTTGGCATGTGGAGTTATCATGATTGAAATTCATTATCGACCAAAAAAAAAGGGAGTTATCATGATTTATTACCGGTCATGCTCCCCATCATTTCTAGAAACAGTACGTTGGCTAAATCAAAGAAATGCCACATGGCAGATGCAAAACATTCTGATAATTTAAATTTGTTTGCGCTCTTGCAGATTCTTCTGTTCTTATTTCATTCAGATTTTGTTCAATCAAAGTTTTAACCGAGCATGATGCATTAATCCAGATTTTCCTTCCTAGTTTACGCAGATTTTTTGTTGAATCAGATGGACATGGAACATCTCTTTCAAAGTGCAAGGGTGTAGCAGATTTGTTTAACTATTGAAAAGATATCCCCGTGAAACTCATTGGATCTTAAGTTTGGGAATGAACTAACGATATATGTTAGGTTTTAGGATTTGAATTAAGTCGTAAAAGTAGTATATACAACACGTGAAGTCACTACGCGAGAAGACCAAAGACTCCGTGATTACCAAGCAGAACTATAAGCAGATTATGTCACTAACAAGTAAACAAGAACACCATGCATTTTTCTTCACCTTCATCACTGAAGATGTCAAATATGGCTGCGTTAGGCAGAATAAATTCTATTGGCTCAGAACGCCTCAAATGTGTCGCACCCGGTTTCTCTAGAAAGACATCATCATAGTCTTTACAAAATCATTTATATGATCTGTTCCAGACTAACCATCTCTTAGCAAACCTTTTTCGACTAGTTTTCGACGACTTTCACCTTTAAAGATGCACTGCTTACGTGCACTTTATAAGCATAAGGATATATGCTGATTGTAGGGGTGGCTTAAATTGCCGGACCTGCCGAACCGCCGCCGTCGGCGCCGACAAAAACTGTAACTGAAGATCCGGTTCGGTTTTACCGTACCGTATATTCGTACGCGGCTCGGTAGCGGTATGCCAATTCTACTTATACGGTATCACCGTACCAACCATATATATATATATATATATATATATACTTTTCTTATTTTCTGTTTATTTTAATATTAGGTATGTTTTAAGCCGTTGATTTCTAGCATCTGTGAATGACAGCCGTTGGATCTTAGTGGAGATTGGGGTAACCTAAAAGGGGTCAGTCAGATTAGGTCATTTGTGACTTGTGCCCGCAACCTCTCTCTTTCCAGTCTCAGGAACCTCTCTCTTCCTCAGTTCCTCTAAGAACCAACCCAGTCCCAATCCAATCCCAAAAACAACAATTGATCATTGATGCGAACCTCACTAACATAAGTTTCAACCCAGATATCGTTTGATTTTGAAATCCCCAAATCGTTCGACCAACCCTAAATCAGTTGCTTGGTTGAAGTGGTTGCTCCACTTGCTCGGAGGCTTATACAGTGTTCAAGTGGTGTTTCCGAGCACAAATAATTAGGTAAAATCATTTTCTTTTTAGTTTTGTACTCTTGTTACTCCTTTTGCTCTAATTTGTATGAAAAAAATGGAATCTGTTGTTGATTTTGTTAATTTTATGGTTGAAATTGATCGTGGTTATCTAACATATATGTTAATATGTGTTTTGGTAGGAAAGTCCTTTGAAGCTTGAAGGTATTGACCATGGATTTTAGTTGAGGGTTTATCAGTTTATCCTGAGGCAGAGAAGTGATTGAGGTCTTTGATTAGGTAACTAAATGTCTAAACTTGTGTGTGCTTGGTTGGGTTTTGATTCTTTGAACTTGAAGTATCTGCTTGTGACTTTGTGTATGGGTGTTTCTGATTATGACTTTACCAGTTCTTGTGTATAATTATGTTTTATGGATGCTAAAATTCTTTGAACTTGAAGTATCTATTCTGCTTGTACTCTTATTAATTAGTATGTGACTTTGAGACTTTCTGTGTGAATAAGTTTCTGCTTGTTCTCTTATTAATTATTTTGTGACTTTCTGTGTGTATATGTTTTTGCTTGAAGTATCTATTCTGCTTGTACTGAAAAGGACTTGTAGTTAAGTATAAACTATAAACTGAACATGATTGCAAAGTATGAAGCTGTTGCTTTTAATTGTATGTTGCTTTTAAGTATAAATTGAACACGATTGCAAACGTTTAAAAGCATGAAACACATCTGTTGCTTTTAATTGTATGTTGTTATTTAATCTAATTGTTATCATACAAAACAAAATAGATATCCCTTACATAAAACTGATCAAAACTAAATCTATCTTTTCTCATTGTAGACCATGGCTTCTACAAGTAGGTCAGGAAGTCATTGTTGTTCATCCCCTTCCATAACTTCAAACATGGTTACTCCAAGTTGTCAATCTATTAGTGTTTCCCCAAATGATAAACAAAACCCTTTATCACCAATAGGTAACTTACCACCAGTAGATAATAGTACCCCTAACTTAGTTCCCACTCCAACCCCAACTGAAACACCAAATCCAGATCCTGAATCGGTGGAAGCTACTGCAGGGCTGGGGAAAAGAAAATCAATAGATAAGACCACAAAGGGTAGGAAACAGAGTCGAGTATGGGAGTGTTTTACAAGGCCTTTGCTCCCTGATGGCAAGCCTGACCCACATAATGCACAATACAACTACTGTAAAGCATTAGTTCTTGCTTTAAGTTCAAAGAATGGAACCAGTTCTTGCTGGTCACATGGAAGAAACTGCAAGGTTAACCCTCTATTTGAGAAACCAATCGAGAAAGGGCAGACTATATTAGCTAGGGATAATGTTTCTGGGGCTCCATAATATCATAGATTTAATCAGGGTAGGATAGATGAGAAGCTGTACACAAGATGATCATAAGGGATGAACTTCCCTTTAGGCATGTGGAGGGTTTTGGGTTTAAAGCATTTATGCTAAAAGCTCAGCCACAGTGGATGGAACCAAGTAGAAAATTAGTGGCGAAGGGAGTGTGGGAGTTGTACCAATCTGAGAAGGGAAAGATGATGTCGATCTTTGCACAGCATGCAAAGAGAGTTAGTGTAACCACTGAAACTTGGTCATCAATTCAGAACATTAACTACATGGTGGTCACTGCCCATTTCTTGGACAGCGACTGGAAATTGCACAAAATGATTATTAACTTTTGTTCAATTACCAGTCACAAAGGGGAAGATATAGGGAGGGCCTTGGAGCAGCGTTTGAGGGAATGGGATATCAATAGGGTGTTCACTATTACAGTGGACAATGCTAGTGCAAATGACTTAGCAGTTGTCTACATGAAAAGAAGACTGAGGAATATGAAAACTTTAAGCTTTGATGGGGACTTCTTGCATCTTCGATGTGCATGTCACATCATCAATTTGATTGTCAAGGATGGAATCAAAGAATTAGAGGATGGGATTGATGCAATTTGGCATTGTGTCAAGTTTGTTAGGTCAAGTTCAAGTCGATTAGACAAGTTTAGGGAGTTTTCTGTTCTTGAGCACTTGAATAAGAATGCAAATGTTCCCCTAGATGTGATCACTAGGTGGAATAGCACTTATTTAATACTTGCTGCGGCATTAAAATATGAGAAAGTGTTTGATAGGATGGGTGATGAAGATGTGCAGTTTAGGCAATATTTTGAGGAGAAAGATACCAAAGGTAGGAAGAGGACAGGCCCTCCCATAGAGGCAGATTGTAGAAATGCTCAAGCTTTAGTGCACTTCCTCAAAAAGTTTTACGAGACAACACTCAAATTGAGTGCTTGGAAATCAGTTACTGCAAACTTGTAGTTCAAAGAGATGATCGGCCTTCAAACAGAGATTGATAAGAAGGCAAATGATGATTCTGATGAGGTTTGTAGAGGGTGGCAGTGGGGATGAAAGCAAAATTTAACAAATATTAGGGCAGCTTTGAAACCATGAATCAAATCATGGTGATTGCAAATGTCCTAGACCCTCACTGGAAACTGCAATATCAGAAAGCAGCATTTTTAAGAGTGGGAGTCAACACTCCCACCATTGAGAAGATAACTAGGGACTTGAAGAACATTCTGTTGAGAATGTATGATGAGTATAGGAGCAGTGAGGGGGCTATAAATCAACCAAACAATCCATATGGTCTTGCAGCAAGGGAGGGGGTTGAGTTTGATGATCTAGAAGATGGAAAAACTGAGATACTTGCTGATCTCATGCAAGAAAGACTCGAAAATGAACATGACATGATATCCAACGAGGTTGACAAGTACCTTGCAGATAGATATGTCAATCCTTTAGTCAAAGGGTTTGATGTTTCACAATGGTGGAGGGTTAACGCAATTGCATATCCTATTCTTTCCAAGCTTGCTAAAGACATTTTTGCAATTCATTGCTCTACTGTGGCAAGTGAGAATGCATTTAGCTTGGGAAAAAGGGTAGTTGATCTCTTTAGGAGTTCCTCTACTAAGATAAAGTTCATAGACATCAGTCCACAACTGATGTTAAAAAAAAAAATCCGATGTCTTAGTTGGTGATGTTAAAGATCGCCAAAACTAAGACATCAGTTATGAACTGATGTCTAGTTTGCAACGAGACATCGGTTTAAGGTTCAGAACCGATGTAAAAACATTAATGTGATCACCATTTTGTTGTGTTTAGCTATTATCAAACCTTCATATTTTGGCATTAGATGCTTAATGAAATATAGGTCTAACAACACAATTATCCATTTTAACATCGTTATTGATTTAGAAACGATGTCTAATTATATTTTATACATCGGTTCTAATTAATTTTTGTTTGTGGTTCATAAGCTTTTGGTGTGTTTGGTACATAATATTCCCCTAGACATTCAATCTACATTCAGGAGTATAGTTTGAACTGATATAATTACTCATTTTAACATCGATTCCTGAAGAAGAACGATGTCCAATTCTATGTTGGACATCTGTTCCTTGGTCTATATCGATGTCCATATTTATGCTAGACATCGGTTTTTGTTTATATATCGATGTCCATAGTAACGCTAGACATCGGTTTTTGTTTAACAACTGATGTACATTCTCTTTTATAACAACTGTTTTTATTTGGTAACTGATGTATTTCTCTTTCTTAACATCGGTTTTTGTTTAGTAACTGATGTATTTTCTCTTTTCTGACATCGGTTTTTATTTTCAAACTGATGTAATTTTTGTTTTCTGACATCAGTTCTTCATCAGTAACTGATTTTTTTTCTTTTCTTGACATCAGCCTGTGAATTCAAACTGCTGTTGTATATCCGTTTTGTGCTGTGTTTGGTACTAGAAAGTTGATCCACATATAACATGAAATTCAAACAATTGGGAATTGCATTAATTTCTATCTAAAATTAGAGCTTGAGGTAGTTTCAAAAGTTTGCACAATAAACCCTAACCTACTTTAAGGCTAGTCTAGAAGATATCACTACTGCAATAACTACATGCAGTATAATTTGTTCACAATTCATCCTGATATCACTACATCTACTACAAAATGGTGAGCAAAATCTAGCCTTACTCTTACAGGAACAACTCCAGCTATGGATGGAGGGACCCTGTCAGATACATGAACAGAATCAACTATGTCCTTGAGCATCTTCTGCCATTTAAGCCCCTCAATCTCCATAAGGCCTTGGGAGTGAATATTACTGCTTCAAGGCTTCATCATCAACCACTATGATTCTCAAAATCCACCAAAAGCATCATTCCAGGGTTAAGTCTTACTTTCCTGCAAACATCTTCTGGAGGTACGTCTACAACCCCAAATTCAGTGGCCATAATAACTCGTCCACTGTGGGTGACGTTAAAGCCACCTGGTCAAAGTCTATTCATATCCAATGTAGCTCCTAGATAATGTCCATCAGTAACTGCAATAATTGTGAACTCAGATAAGAACCTCAAGAACCATTCAATGTATATATATTGATGGTTTTGAAAGTAATTACTCCAACTGTTCCATTTAGATGTAGGCAATGAGAAATATTGGATTAAAAATATATGATGAACATGTATTATTCAGGAAATTGCAGAGTTAAGTATGAGCTTAATAGCTTTTATGTATTTGGTAAAAACTGTACAAGAAAAATGGTCTAAAAACACCCCAGAATGGGTATTGGCCTACATAAATGTTTATCAATATTAGGCCCAATCCTCCTCTTCGGTTGGGCCTAAATCGAGACAAAACCGACCATAATCTCAGTAACTGAAATCTACGGTTACCAACTTTTCCTGCACGGTAGTGGTATTGGTTTTCAGCCTACCGATGTGTTTCGGTTGGTACTCGGCTCAGATGCAAAAATAAGGTTACCGTACCAAATCCAGCCCTAGTTGATTGTGCTCAGAGCGTAAGAGACTTGTTACTCTCTTTGCAAAGAAACTAGGGCAAAGTATTTGATAATAGCCTCAAAAGAAAAAGGAAAAAAAAAAAAAGAGCTGAAGTAATAACAGCTCGTCTTTTATTTTATAAGGTAATAACATAAATGGTACATGAACTTATCTTACATCTTATCAATAGTACCTGAACTTTAATTTTAATCATAACCAGTACCTGAACTTTTCTATTTCATTTTAAATGGTACTTCCACCATTTGAGAAACCACCTAGAGCCCACCTTAGGTGGCATAACCACATCATTAAAGCATAATTTTTTTTATATTTCTATTTTTCTTAATTAATTTTTTTTTTACTTTCTTGATTTTATCTTTTAAATCCTTTTTTTTTTTTGGGTTTATGATCTTATCTGCACGACATCTTCATATTAGACGTTGTTTTCTTCTATCTTCGTCTCACCCCTTCTCTCAACCCTAGTTCTCACCTCCTTTTCAATTTGTCAACGTCTTCTCAATCTGATTTCAGTTTTCTCGCAACATCGTTGCCTAAAGCTCTGCCCAATCTAATCATAGTTAGGATTTTTTTTCCTGAGAATGAATTACGAATAGCATGTTTGGAATTAGGATTTAGGGGGAAGTGGATTTATAGAAATTGCTGCAACCATTCGAAAATCTTTGCTTTCCATTGCGTGCTTACTTTCTTGATATTATCTTTTAAACCTTTATTATTTTTGTTTCAGATCTGTTTGACGTCCTCATCAGACGTGATCGATTTACGTACAATTCATTGTGTTGTTAACTTAAGAATCAAGGAGATTGACTTGCTGGTTCGTTCTCTTCTCTTCTCCTCTCACCCCTCTCATCTCCTATTCAATTGATCAATACCTTCTCAATCTTTAGTTTCCTCGCAGGTATTGTTAATAGAACCTTTGCCCATTCTAATGGTATGTGGTTAGTTTTGTGTATTTTATTTTTTATTTGTATAAAAACTAACTACCATTAGATTGGGTAGATCTTTTGTCAACGATGCTTGCAAGGAAACCAAAATTAGATTGAGAAGACATTGATCAATTGAAGAGGAGGTGAGAACTAGGGTTGAGAAGAGGGGTGAGAGGAGGAGAGAAGAAAGCTGATAAAGATGTCACGTAGATAAGATCACAAAGCAAAAAAAAAGGATTTAAAAGATAAAATCAAAAAAGTAAAAAAAAAATTCATAAATAAAAATAATATAAATATTAAAAAATCAGAAATAATGCTTAGATGATATGGCTATGCCACGTGAACTGCCACCTAAGGTTCTTAAAGGTGATTCACCGAGAAATTTTTCCATATTCCTGTCATTCCACATGGCATATGTGACGCACAATTTTCATTGGTCCACGTCATTTCCTCTTTGTATATTTGTTTTCCATTATGAACTGATCCTTAACGCCGTCAACCAAAACAATTTTCCCAAATCTTGGAATTATGAACTAGCTTTGGAAATTCAGCCCTCTCTAACCATGTCCAAATTCGCAAAGCACTTGGGCTGTAAACTGCCAACAATACTTATATTGTAGACGACGACTTGGGAAATTGGAAGATTTAAACATCTTTTTGATATAAGGAAAAATTTCAGTTTACTACCCCGTGGTTTGCACTCAACATCATGTCAGTCCCTCTCCTTTTAATTTGATCAGCAACACCCCTGTGCTTTCAATTTCGATCATCCCTGTCCAAATTTTACTGTGCCGTCTAATTTAAACGTTTACTTTGACGGAGGGGCCCACTTAAAGGGCTAAATTTGTCATTTCACACCATTTTCCTTTAAAAAAAAAAATTAAAAAAAAAAACCTAAGCTATCGAACCTCTCTCCACCCATCTCTTCTCCCTCAACCCTCAGACCAACACTTCCCAACCCATCTCCTAATTGGTCTGTCTCCGAAAGGCCCGATTCGAAAGCAGCAACAGCAGCAACTCGAAAGACCAGGTGGTGAAGCTGATTCAGCAGATGGACAGGCACAACTCCTCATCTGTGGATTCGTTGGTGAAGATTGGGCGGTTCGCCAAGGAGTCGGAAGAGAACATGAAGTTTCTCGCCAAGTGCGATGGGTTTGTGGCGCTGCTCGTCGAGGCTATTGGCGGTGACAAGGCCAGTGACGGAGGTCACGGGAGCAACAACATTCGCATTCTCAAGCAAATCGTCAGGATCATTCATTTTCTGATTGGAGACATCCAAGAAAATGATGAATTGATGAGATTGATGTTGAAGAAGCGCGGCGCCGGCGCCGGCGGAGGAGATTGCTTGGCTTCTCTGCTGCTTGTTCTCCAACAAGGAAGCCCCGAGTCTTGAATCGCCTCGGCTAGTGTTATGGAGTCCAACTCTGCGCTGTCAAGTCTCTGTCCAAATTTTTGTCGGACTTGAACTCCACGATGTCGACGATCGAGAAAGTTCTGAAGCTGCTCGAAATGGTGTCGTCGGTGAAGCAATGGCGGAGCTAGGATTTTAAAATAGGATGGGCTAAAAATAATTTAATAAAGGTTTACTAATGCTTTAAATTATTTTTTTTTCCTAAGTTTTACTAGTAACATGTTTTATTCTTTCCTTAAATTAAACCACATCATATATTAATTACATATTAAATAATCAAATAGCTAACTGATCCAAAAAAATCAACATTATAACGTTTGATAGAAATTCTATAACAAAAGTCTAAGACAAAAGAACATATCTACTCAAAGTATTAGCTTAACTAACCATAAATGCTCCACAAAACTCGGACGGCTCTTGATCTAGGGTTTTTCGAATTTCTTCTCGTCGGCACTGGTTCGCCGTTTTGGGCTGCTGCCGGACGAGCTCTTGAATGCTAATGCCTAGGCGGCTTTTGGTGGGGGAGTTTTGGCTCGAAGGTCTGCCTGAATGGGTGGAGGTAGAGCCCGGATCTTTTTTATGAGTCGAGATCGAGTTGTACAGAGGCGGTGGGTTTGGCCATGAGCTTCCAGAATCTGTGGAGCAATCTTCGTCATGGGATTCCTAGAGCTGGAGGAGGCAGTGGCTATGGAGAAGTCGAAGCAGATCGTTTGTGGAGGCGCGCGGGGCTTTGGTGGTCTGGTTGGATTGCTGTGGCAACGTGGATATAGGGGATTTGGTCGGATCGGGAGGGCCGGTGTGGCTTGTTGGTTATGGGCAATCTCGTGGGGTGGTTGCGGTGGCGAGTTTTCTGGATGGTGGTGGTCGGTGGCTACACCGAAGTTGTGCACAGATTTTGGTTTGGAGGTGGTGTTTGGGCTAGGCTTATGGCACCGCTGGGCCGTGAGCTGGACTTCCTCTCTTGGAGTTGTCCTTTTGGGCTTTTATTTTGGGATGGGGTGTTTGCCCTAGGTCCATTGCTATGTTTTAGTTTATCTAAATACAATAATTTCCTGTTTAGGAACCTATGCACTTTTGTGCACTCTATGTACCTCTAGCGCCTCTGGAGTAGTACCGAAAGAGGACTCTCGCTATGTCTACGTACTTAATTGTCTAACGAGTGGGTCTCTAGCTACGTACCATTGTGGGTACTACCACTAACTTCTTGTATTCTGCGGAAGGGTATGTACCGGCCTATTTTGGCTTGTGATGCAATATATTGGCACTCGTTTTGGGTTTGATTAAAAAAAAAACATATCTACTCAAATTTTATCTTATGCTCTTGAATAGAACCAAAAATCTTTAATTATTGAATTTCTATCATAATTCTAAGCCAACTCTTATTCTGACTTAATTTACCTAAAAAAAAGCAAGCTTTTTATGTGAATATGTCTCTTAAAGCAGAATAGAAAATAAAACACAGCCAAATACTTCAAGCAAATAAATAACATAGATATGACCCCAAAAAATTAACATATGGGCTAACTTTAGAAATTTGAAGCGGGCTACTTTTTAATATTTAATTTTTTAAACTAAAATTAAGCTATAAATTAATGTTTTTTCAAATTTGGGGTGGGCTGTAGCCCAGCGGAGCCCGTGTGTAGCTACGCCTTTGCGGTGAAGGAAGGGCGGACAAAGATTTGCGAGGCAGAGGAGGAGGAAGGAGGTGACTGCTTGTCTCGGGGATCGGCACTAAATGGCCAGGCGAATCCATGGCGGCGGCGTCGATGGGGCGGACTAGATTGGAAAGGGAGAGGGTTTGGAGGTCAGAGAGAGTGGAATCGAGATGGGTTGGTATTGGGTATTGGTGTTTGTCTGAGGGTTGAGGAGAAGAGATGGGTGGAGAGAGGTTCGATAGGTTTGGTTTTTTTATTGTTTTTTTTTTTCAAAGGAAAATGGTGTGAAATGACAAATTTAGCCCTTTAAGTGGGCCCCTCCGTCAAAGTAAACGTTTAAATTAGACGGCACAGTAAAATTTGGACACGGCTGATCGAAATTGAAAGCACAGGGGTGTTGCTGATCAAATTGAAAGGAGAGGGACTGACATGATGTTGAGTGCAAACCACAGGGTAGTAAACTGAAATTTTTCCTTGATATAATTTGACCTGCAGTGATCGTTCTTGATTTCCTCCTTCCATAAACACAAATCCAAAGCTTCGATGTTATATTTTAGTCACAAATCACAGATCTATAATCTTCGATTTATATTCAGTCACAAATCACAGATCTATAAGCTTCTAATAAATTTCAGTGAACAAAAATAGTAGTCAAGTAAGCACAACTCAAATCCAAAGCTTTAATGCTACATTATGATCGATGGAAAATCATATCAATTTCATACACTGCTTCAACAAAATTGGCTTAAAAACTTCACAAGTTCAACAAGAACCATGACTAAGCAACTTATCTGAGATCGAAGAAAGCTTGTAGAAGAGAGAAGAGAGAATCTGAGCTACGATATTGGACGCTTACCACAATCGTAACCGAGCTCTAGATACCATGAAAGTTCTAGAGAAAATGTAAAGCAAAGAAGGAAAAATAGCTGGTATTGATCTTAATTGTTCAAAGTACACACCGACAAGGCTTATATAGTAGCTAGGATAGAGAGAGAAAATAGCCTACGTGGAGGACAACTGTAGGCCAGTATGAAGACACTAATGCAACAAACTAGTTAATTAAGAGCTAATTAGAACAAACTAATTATCCTAAATAGCATACTAATAACTAGAGAATTATTATAACCCTAATAGGCAGGCCTCTCATCCTATAAAGCTATGCCAATCACTGCCGCTTATTCCTCCTGGTTTTTTTTTTGTCAACTTGAAATACTCAATAAAACAAGGGGAAGAAGAACCCTTGACAGAAACAAACAAAGAGCCAAGACCAAACCAACTAAACTAGAGGTGGACCTGGAAGCCCATCAAACAACAAAATTTCAAATAAAGAGGAGGGAGGATGACGAACCCAGTTGGAAGGACACTTCCCACTGTTAACTAATGAAGCAACATGATGAGCTGCTTTATTAGCCTTTCTACTGATCCAAGACCAGTTAAACTGCCGGGTTGAAGAGAGGTACCGGACTTGAGAAATAATGGTTGCAGCTTTCCAATCAGAGGCAGGGAGATTATGGGAGATGGAGTTGAGAATCTGAAGAGATAATGATATCCATATGAGGGAAGGAGTTTGCCAGAAGAATTGCTTCCCGAACTGCTAATGCTTCTGCTGCCAAAGGGGAAGGAGAGCGCATTTTGACCGTTTTACCCGCAATCAAAGAACCTTTCCAGTTTCTAGCCAAAGCTGCCACTCCACACATAAGGGTATCCTTCTGCCAAGAAGCATCAGTATTGATGAGGATGGCATTGACAGAAGGCGGAGACCACTTAACAGGAATAGTATTGGGAATAGTGTGACACCCAAAATCTGAATCTAAACTCGTTAATGAGTGAGCTGCAAGGAATTCAGTCGCCGCTTTGAAAGCAGACAAAGCAATCTTGATTGGATCTGGAGATAGCTTATTAAAAAAACAATCACATCTATGCTTCCAAATTCTCCACAGAAAGAACACAACATGGGTGACAAAATCAGCAGGGGTATCCATTTGGCTTATGTTGAAGAGCCAACTTTCAAAAGAAGTGATAGCTTGTAGAGGAACTTTGTAAGATAGGGGATGAGCAAACCAAGCACTTACAATCCAAGGACAAGTGAGAAGAGCATGTTCAGTTGTTTCATTTGGGTGCAGGCATAATTGACACTCAGCTGAAGATGCAATATGCCTTCTAAATAAATTGCTCTTTGTTGGAAGAATACCATGACAAGCACGCCATAAGAAATTTTTGACTCGAGGAATAGTTTGAAGCTTCCAAATCCAGGACCAAATACTGCTAGGAATAGCAAATGAATTATGAGGATGTTGCATTACTCTAACTTGAGAACGAGAGTGAAGGAGATGATAACTTGACTTAACAGTAAAACCACCGTTTCTGGTGTGAGGCCATATCAATGTATCAGAAATGTTTTTATCAGTAATAGGAATAGCAGAAATCAAGAGGGATTGTGCAGGTGTAATGAGGTCTTTGACTTGCTCCAGATTCCATGTTTTTGTGTTCCAATTGATGAGAGAACCAACCTGAAAGTTTCCATAGTCCAGCGGAAGATGGATCAATGAGGGAGGGTTGGAAGGGATCCATGTATCACTGCCTATCTGAACAGAAGTACCATTACCAATGTTCCAAAGAGATTCAGAATGAATAACATCTCTACCAATTAACAGGCTTGACCAAATCCAAGAAGCTGAAGCACCTTTTCTTGCGAAACGAAAAGAAGTCGATGGAAAATACAGTTGCTGCAGGACACGAGCCCATAAAGAAGTGGGATTGTGAGTAAGTCTCCAAGCTTGTTTAGCCAGCAAAGAATCATTGAATTCTACCAAATTTCTGAATCCCATTCCACCGTCTTGTTTAGGCAAACTTAGGAAATTCCAAGACTTCCAATGTAGTCCATTAGAATCTTGATTTCCCCACCAGAAATTTGCCAAAATACCATTCAATTGAGTGCAAAGAGAGACTGGAAATTTAAAACATGCCATAGGATAAGCTGGGATAGCCGTGGCAATAGCCTTGATAAGAGTTTCTTTCCCAGCTTGACTAAGAGTAGCCTGTTTCCATCCCTGAACTTTCTTGGATATTGAGTCCTTGATAAAACCAAGAGCAGCCTTTTTTGATCGATGCCAGAAGGTTGGAAGCCCCAAGTATTTTCCTGGATCAAAAACAAACTGGGATTTGCATAACAGCACTCAACAAATGAACAATTTCAGGTTGTGTATTTGGACTGAAAAATAGAAGATTTGTCCACATTTATCAGTTGCCCCGAAGCTACACAATAAGTATGGAGGAGATCAGACAACATTTCACAGTTCTGAAGAGTGGCTTGAAGGAAGAACAGGGAGTCATCTGCAAAGAAAAGATGACTGATCCCTAGTTCTTGTGGACCAATAGTCACGGGTTTCAGTAGGGAGCATCTGCAACATTTAATGACCATTTTTGAAAGAATGTCATTAACAAAAAGAAAAAGAAAAGGTGACAAGGGATCTCCTTGTCTGAGACCACGGGTTGGTTTGAAAAAAGGCCCTGGTTTCCCATTAAGAAGCACAGAAAGGGAGGAAGTTCGGACACAATTCATAACCAAAGTCACCC
The DNA here is from genome assembly GCA_024704745.1 of Rosa lucieae. Lineage (NCBI taxonomy): Eukaryota > Viridiplantae > Streptophyta > Magnoliopsida > Rosales > Rosaceae > Rosa > Rosa lucieae. The sequence goes on along the minus strand of JANPXK010000249.1, from coordinate 21,372 downwards.
CATTGATCTGCAAAACCCATCTTTTTTAGGACTGCCTGCAAGAAATCCCACTCAATACGATCATAGGCCTTATTCATATCTAGCTTTAAACCAAAAGCTGCATTGTTCCCTTGATCGGCGGCTTTAACCGATGAAAAAGCTCATGAGCAACAACAATATTGTCTTGAATTTGTCTATCTGAGACAAAGGCCGACTGATTCTCAGTAACAAGGCTTGCCATGAAAGGTTTCAAACGATTCACAATGATCTTGGTTAGAATCTTATAAGATAAGTTACAGAGGGCTATTGGACGAAAATGAGTAGCATTTGCCGGAGCTTTAACCTTGGGAATAAGAGCAAGATGGGAGCGATTCATAGTATGTAGCAAGGCAACAGTTTGCTGGTGTTGAATGGTAGATTCATGTATTAAAGTCCGCACCAAGTCCCACTGATTTTAATAAAAAATTCCGGAAAAACCGTCAGGGCCAGGGGCCTTGGTAGCACCAAGATCAAAAACAGCTTCTTTTACCTCTTGGAGAGAAATTGGACTCAAAAGCTGCACATTCATATCAGGAGTAACTAAGTTGTCCACAAAATCCAGAACTTCTGCCCCTTGTTGAGGACCATTTGAGGTGAACAAATCCTGAAAATAATCCAGAAAGTGGTTGGAGATGTCATTATGAGTTTCCAGCCATATACCATTCACATCCTGAAGGCGGAGAACCGAATTGAATTGTCTTCTCTGCAAGGTGGAATGATGGAAAAAACTTGTATTTTTATCACCCAATTTCAGCCAGTTAACCCTTGACCTTTGCTGCCAATGCATTTCATCTTGCGTCCAGAGTTTTTCAATTTGGGAAGTTAAATTCTGGATGTCATGCTGCACATTTGGTTGATTTGATTCATAGAGCTTTTCCATGTCCGCTAGCAGTTCATTCACTTGAGCAGTAGGATTGAAGAAAGTTTTCTTACTCCTGGACTTTAGAGCTTTTCCACAGCGAGAAAGATTAGAATTCCAAACTGACATAGGTTGGTCATGTGATCGTTGATGCCAAGAATCATGGATAATACCAGCATAATCTTCATGAGTAGTCCAATATTGTTCAAAGTGGAAAGGGGACTGGGTTTTGACAGCAATAGGGTGAGTATCCAAAAGAATTGGCCTATGATCAGAACCAATTTTTGGTAGATGGAAGAGTTGGGTTCGAGACTGTGAGGAGCACCAGGCCAGATTACCTAGAGCTCTATCCAACCGTTCCTTTATAAAAACACGATCATGTCGCACTGCAAACCAAGTAAAATCAGGACCATTATAATGAAGATCTCTGAGTTGCCTACCACTTAAAAAGTCCCGAAACAAAATCAATCTCCACTGGGCAGAAATGTCACCTCCCCATTTCTCTGAGGTATCAAGAATTTCATTGAAATCTCCGATCACTAACCAAGGTTGAACCTCGCTAACAAACCGTCGGGACATCAAACTCCAAAAGGCTTTTTTCTCATTCTCATGAGGGTTGCCGTAAAACCATGTTATCTTACACACAAAAGCATCAGAAATAAAAGAAACAGTAGTATCTATATAGTTTGGAGTGGAATCGAGAATATGAACCTGGACATTTTCACCCCAAAACAGAGCTAAACCCCCTCCAGTGCGGAGGGGGTTTACAACATGATAATCTGTGAATCTCAATTGTTTCTTCCAGTCTTTGATAGTCTTCTCCTGTTGTCTTGTCTCCATTAGAAACAGAAAATCTGGTTTTTGTCTTCTGCAAATCTTCCTCAAAGCTTTCCTTGTCAGGGAGGATCCAAGCCCCTGACAGTTCCAAGAAATCAACCTCATGCCCGGATCTGTGAATGGCAAAAACAGCTACTGTCGAAATAAGCAGTGGGAGCTAAACCCCAAACTCTCAATCAAGCAAAACAGCGATGAAAGAAGAGAAAAGAAAAGTGATTTCAGAGTGGTGGGTGGTTTGGGGATAGCGCTGAAACTGAGAGTAGTGAAGGAGGAAGTAATTGGGGGATGGAAAATGTTTAAAGGGACTGATTTTGGAGGAGGAGGCGGATTGGGTATAGTGGTGGAGGATGACCGAATTCAACAGTGGATAAAGATGAAGAGAAAAAGTACGGTATGGGTGGGTAAGGGGAGGAATGGAGAAGGTTGAAAGACTGGAGGAACGGAGTATGGGGATGGGTTAATTGAGAGGAGGAGTCGGTTGGGGGCGGTGGAGGAAAAGCCGTACGCAACGGTAGAAATTAGGAAATATCCTAAAGGCGACACTATCCTAGGGTAGTGGGTTTGCTCTCAGGAGAGAGGAGTTTTGCTTATTCCTCCTGGTTGAAACAAGCATTTCTGATTGCTTTCTTCGAACTATTTCATATGCTACAATCACGTAATAAGAAAAGAATTGGTTCTTCATGAACAGGTACTCTTCAATGATACAATATACCACAACATTCATTATGGCCGTCTTTCAGCAACAAAAGAAGAGGTATAATATAATGAGTATCAAATTTTTGATTATTTGTAAATAATATTTGGCAGTGTTGAATTTACCAGGATATTCTCCTGGCCTAACATCTCTATCTGTTCAGGTGTATGAAGCTGCTCGACGTGCAGCAATACATGATACTATCATGAACTTTCCCGACAGATATTATACTGAAGTGGGGGAACGCCACTACTAGAAATATGGTCTATAGCCACAGCACCAATAGGCACGATCACCCATCTGTGGCCTTTATACACTTAATAGGGACGGCTTGAATTTTTATGTGGCAAATTTAGACATTGCCACGACATCCGTCTCCAACTGAACCCAAATGAACATATCATGGGCAATATGTTGATTCAGCCATAGATGAAGTTATACCTCCGTCCCAAAGTGATCCCCGAATCAATACATAACTGACAATATGTTAATTTAGGCACACATAAATTCAACATCCGTCCCAATCGTGATTTTTAATAGCCATTGATGGGTGTATTTTGCGGGCATCTTACATGGGTAGGGACCACAAATTTTGTATTCTATGGCAAATTTGGTACCCAACTTGTTTTTGAATTTTTCATTTCCATTAAATATTGGGTGGCCGTGGCCAAATGGGTACAGATGAGGTTTCTTTCATTTTCTTGTTTAATTAAATAAATAAATAATACTTTTTACTCTTATCCGTCTCCAAAATGGTTAGAGTCTGAGACCGAATTCTTTAGACGTGTCGTGTCTTCGATCTTTTCTCTCTCCACACCCTGCTATTTTTGGTCTTCAGCTCTTCAATGCTACTCCGACCACAACGACCAATTTTCGGTTTCACTCTCTTAATCACTCTCTAATCATCTTATCTTTTGCCTGTCACCCAAATTAAACAGGCTTTTTCTCACTCTTTCTCTCTCTTGAAGCTTCTCAATCTGGATCTGGCATCGCCGGCGTATCCGACCATCAACCATCATCCTCTTTTTCCTGCACGTTTCCTCACACTTTCAGTTTCTTTTTACCTTACCTTTCGTTGTCAATTTATCTTCATCTTCTTTTTCACAGCCCCATGGCTTCTTCTTCTCAAGACCGAAGAAGGGCACTTTTCTATTCTCATCGCCGAGAGAATTAGTATTCACGATTATTGAATTCCCTGAAGTCAAGGTAGATTTTTCGATCAACAACTCAATTTGCCCAGTTTAAACACTTTATCAGTAATTTCTGATTTAGATTTCATGCCTTTGTTGTTAAAGTCTACAACTTTGCCATCAATTATGTGGATTTGCTTGATTATATATTGGGATTTTAAGGATTTTTTTTTTAGGGTTTCAAATCATCGATTGGGTGACTGTGAGGCCTTTGGGTTATGCTTTGTTGAATGTGGCTAATAATATTCAATTGGGTAATGGTAGTGGGTATAGCATCGAAGCCTCTATGTATTCAAATTTTAATGTTGCCATGTTCTGCATCAGTAGATTAATACATAGTTCTTTCGTACATTACTATGAAACAGGTGATTCTATTATTTCTCCCAGGAGCAAAGCAAGGTTTAATCCCCCTTGCTATACCACTTTCAAGAAATATCTCAGGTATGGAAAAAGGATCACCTTTGTCTAGTTGATTATTAGCCCAAGGCTTGTTGTTAAAGCTGTTGTAAATTTGAGCTATTCTTTCTGAACAGGTGTTGTAACTGCATTGCTCCGGTGGCCTACAGCTCTGCAAGGATGAGTGTTAGAAAATTGGACTAGATGAGTAAAGTATTCAAAGCAATGTGCAATCCTTGTGCTAATGTTTCAATGTGGTTTATTTCCAGATGTCTGGAAATAATTGGAAAAGACTTGATAATGTTTTAGGGTGTGAATATTACCCTATCTAGATAATGTTGATGCATGTGTATGTGTCAAGACCTGATTTTTATTTATTATGCAGAACATTGATAAATCCCTCTGGTGAAATGTCCTGTGCTGGTAAAACATTCGCAGTACTCGAATCTGTTATTCTACATTGCTATTCTTTTTTCTCACCTGTTGACATAATTTTTAACTTAACAGTACAGGGAACATGTATTCTTCTAATACAGAGAAATTTATTGTTGATTTGCAGGGTTAAGTGAACAAAACTGAATTGATGCAAGGGGGAAGTTTTGGCAGTACATAAGGTAGAAAGCCAGCAATCTACCTTCTTTACAGCAGTTTCTTCTCTTCTTTCACCTGTTTATCAGGTATCTGTTTCGATTGGTCTTCATGGCTTTATGGTGTTATCAAAAATCGCATGTCGATATATCTTTAGTCTTTACTACGTTCTTCTATTATTGCAATCTGCAGATTACAATATGAATTTTACAAGTTTCAATGAATTCAATCAGTGACCAAGTCTTCGATTAATTTTACCAGTCGTCATGGCTTTATGGTTCTGTCTGGTCATATGGGATCTGATATGATCACTTCTGGTCAGGTATTATTTGTTTCTTTTTATTCTTAAAAGAATTGTGCATCTGTAATGCATTTTTAGTTGTGTTATAAGAAGTCCATTATGCTTGCAAGGAGGAGAAGCTTATTCTATGATTGATTGAAAGCTCTGAGGAACCACAGACAATGAAGGGAAGACATTGAAGATCACCGCTCTCCACTTGTTTGTAGTTTACAAAGTTAGTGATAGGTGAAACAATTTTACTAGTTTTTGTCTAAGTGTTTAACTTTCAGCTGTGAGGGGAATTTATAATATACTTGTTCTTTTAATGTGTTTCTGTGATTGCTGGGCATGTGGGATTTCATTTGCATTTTGTTGACGTAATTATATATTATAATAATTGGTGGCTATAAAAGTAGAAAACAATTCTATTTTGCTAGGCTTGGATAGAACTGACTGAATTATGCCGAGCCTGATGGTTCGGATCAAATTTTTTTGGTTGTGGAACCCATATGGGCACAGACAGGAAAGAAAATATTAAATTATTGGTGGGTATACATTAGCCACGGAGCCCAAAGTAAAGGCAAATAACAAATTATAAAAGAAGGAAAGGGAAACTGTTCATTGTCAGAATTAGGGTGAGAGAAGCGCGTGAATCATGTCTTCTTATATGCCACGGACAATTTTTGTGGTGGCCATTTGGTAAAAAACACAAATGGAGTCAGTACAAATAGTGTCGGACGTGTAATCTGTGCCTAAAGGTCAATAACCACATACTTCCGTCCCTTATAGTATCAATGGCCACGAAATTGTGGGTGTGGCTATAGGCCATATTTCTAGTAGTACGGGGGCTCAAGGTGAGAGGCTGATACTTTTCAGTTTTCACTAATTCATGTTTTCATTAGTAATATGCTAGAAACTTCTCTTCGAGGGTCTGGCTTGGGTTCGGGTCTCTGTGGTTTTTGAACATGTAATCTGAGTAAACCATGTACTATGGAATTTAGTGAAGCTCATGTAGAACTGCACATTGACCTCCTGCAAGTTCAACGTGTTGTACTATCTTATGATTGACCGTATTAGTATAGACTGGGAAATAGAAAAATGAATAGTTAACTGTTAATTATTTTCGGTGAACTATTGAATTATGAATAATATGATCATTGTTCTGCGCAGTTAAGTGGTGGGGAGAAGCAGCGTGTGGCACTGGCTCGTGCATTCTTGAAAGCACCTCCAATTCTGTAACCATTTTATTCTTCTGTCAACTTTTTTTTTATATATTCGTGTGGTCTGCATTACCGTGTTCGTATATGATGTTGAAGTTGAACTTCTTGATGAATCAAATCGTTTCGGTAAATAATGAAGATATCCTATTCTCATCTAGGCATCTCCTTCAAAGTGAAGGTAGATTATAGAGACCGTTATATGACTTACCTTTTATTTGAAATGCACAGGTTATGTGATGAAGCTAGAAGTGCACTAGATAGCACCACAGAAGCGGAAATATTTAGTGCATTGAAGTCCTTGGCAACCAACCGAACTTGTTTACATTGCTCGTAGGCTGATTACTGCAAAGCAGTGCGATGAGGTAACCATTCTTCCACCTTCTAGTTACCTCTCCTGCATTTTTAGTAGTTTGCTACTTGCTACAGTGACATTCTTTGCTACAGTATCTTTTTGGTTTTGCTACTACCTCGTACTATTGTGTCTTTCCGAATCAAGTCTCAGATAATAGTTCTGGACAATGGGCAAGTGGTTGAGCTGGGACCCCATGATGTTCTCTTGTCCAAGGCAGGAAGATATGCACAGCTCTGGGGACAGCAAAATAACACAATTGATGCACTTGATGCCACAATTGATACAAATGAGGTGAATGAACAACTCTTTAGAAGCATCATTCTAATTGCAATTGGGTACTAACTAGGTCAGAAACTATATAGTTATTGATTATCATCATTTTTATTTCAGTTTTGCTCAAAATTTGCAAATTAGAAGCTTATGAATTTGGGAATACATTTTTTTATGTAGATTGAAAATATATCTATATAAATTGAATGGTAATGATATATAGAATAACTCAAATTTTAAATTGAAAGAAAATCTCCCTAAAGCAGGCTCTGATACGTGTGGTGTGTTTGAAACAATTTTGATTTAAAAATTACTTCCAGCCATTTGGCTCAAATAGTGGTCATCATTCTCCTTTGAGAAAAATTCAGGTACCCTCCCCAAACTATTCTGCCAAGGCCAATTTGATACCCGAACTCTCAAAAGTATCAATGTGATACCCAAATTCTTATATTGATATCAACGAGGTACCTCCGTACAATTTCCGTGACGGTTCCGTCAAATTGATGACGTGGCAAGCACATGGGCCCAAAAAAAAAGGGCTAAATAGACTTTTTATCCTCTCTTTTTTGGCTAATTCTTTTTTTTTTCTTTTCATTTTTTTTTCTTCTTATTCTTCTTCTCTTATTCTTCTTCTTCTGGGATTTTCTTCTAGCCCAGATCAAGCAAACCAGACTCGCAAAGAACCCATTTATTAGAGATTTATCTTTGTTGAAACTCATCCAAGCATTAGCAATCTACAAATCTCAATGAGGAAATGAATAAAGAACCCTGGAATTGGAATGATTGTACCAAATGGAACAGCCAGAGCAATTAGCAGGGGAATCAACCCAAACAAGCAATTCCATGAATCCTTAATGCCCAAGTAAATAAGCACCCAACTCTCTCATTATAGAATCGATTCAGACAATTTGTGCGCCGGTATCACCTGCCAATCCAACAAATCAACAACAACATTCTCAGCCACCCCCTTTTCCTGATTCTATTACATTATCTTCATCAGCTGTTGTCATCTCAATATCCATCTTTTCAAGTACAGTTCCTCCATTATCAATTGTTTCCTGGACTTGTCCAGATTCCACAGAATGAAAAGAATCATCCTGCCCACTATTCTCGGTTTTTCGAGCACTATCTGAACCATAAACTGCTATATCCTCTCCAGTATCCTCCTTTTCCTTGGGAGGAGCAGAAAATCACCACTGTGAAGCTAAAAGCAAAGAAAGCAAACTACATTACTTACAAACTAGAATTTCACCATTGTTTTGTTCTAAAGCTTTAATCTTTATCGCAAAAATTCGAAGCAATACAGAATGAACATAATTGGGAGCTGAAATTAGGGAATTTGGAAAGCTCCATACCTGGTTTGGAATCAGAGAAGACGAAGGCTTGAAATCGTGGCCTGATGATTGTATACGTACCATATGAAATTTAGTGATTTATCGTATACCGCCGGTTTCGAAAATCCCTCCCTCTTTGATCAAAAGAGGATCTGTTAAAGCAATTGAAGACCAGTTATCGGCAAGTTTCTGACTTTGAAACACGAAGGTGATCCAGCCTCTCTCCATGGAAGCCGTCGCTTGCTCTCCGTCCAAACTCACACCGTCTCTTCGAGCTCCCAAACGAAGTCGTAGAAGAAGCAACTGATGAACTCTGGGTGGCTTTAGTTTCCATTGGGTGTTTATTATGTAAAGAAATCAATATGCAAATGTTACTCCAATGATCTGTACGGGTAGAGAAGCAGCGGATTCCGGCCAAAGAAGCAGAGTGCGGCAGATCCAGAGTGAGAGAGAGAGAGAGAGAGAGAGAGAGAGAGAGAGAGAGAGAGAGAGAGAAATTCAATTTAAAAAGAAAAAAAAAGAAAGAAAAAAGAGAAAAGAGGTTATTTTGGTCTTTTACCTCTTTTTTTATCTCCACGTACTTGCCACGTCATCAATTTGACGGGACCGTCACGGAAATTGTACGGAGGTACTTCGTTGATATCAATATAAGAATTTGGGTATCACATTGATATTTTTGAGAGTTCGGGTATCAAATTGGCCTTGGCAGAATAGTTTGGGGAGGGTAGCTGAATTTTTCTCTTCTCCTTTTATAAACATTTAAATTGGCAGCTAGTTTCTTGGAGGAAAATTTATTGGACCATCCAAAACACCTGTATATATACTTTTAGCAATAAAAACACCTGTATATTAAAAAATTATGCCACAAACTAATTAAATTATGAGAATATTCAGCATGTGGGAATATGAAAAAGTGTGCGCTACTTAAAATTATTTTATTAGAAATGAGGAACTAAATGAATGGTGTAGGTAGATGCAAAATGGGAAAGAGATTAATTCTTTTAAGGAGCAACCCTACGATTTGAGCAGAGCGTTGGCGGCAGAATTCTTTTCGATCGCTGTCTAACCTAGCACCGGCGGGTATCTTCGTCGGGGGTCGTGGACAACACAGAAAACCAGTTTCAGTGTTGACTGGTGGTGGCAGAAGGGCAAACCAGATCTCTGATTATGTAGGTAAGGCGCAGGCTTGTTGTTGGCGATCGTCTGGTATCGACGCCATTGAACTTGGTTGTGGTGTGTTTCGATCGATGGTTCCAACTGGCACGAGGTGATCGAGGAGTCATCGAGGTAGAGGAGCGTTGGACTGGGCTTGGTGATTTTTTTGTCCACATCTGATGCTAGGGTGGAACGGCCCATCGCCGGAGGGCCTGATGACAGTAAGGGGCTAGGGTTTCTGCTCCTTTTGCTCGAGTTTTGGCTTGGGTCTTTGGCCTGGGCTCAAACTTGGACCAAGGAGCAACATGCTGCCGAGGTTGTTAGCTGCGGAAGTTAGCTTTCTAATTCTAAGGTCCCGTTTGGTTTACAGGAATATCAAAATAGGAAATTGATTTATTTTCCTTTCCATATCGATATGGAATTGAATAAGTTATGATATTTCCATAAGAGTGTTTAGGACATTATTGAAAATTAAATTCTGAAATTAATTTTCTATTTCTATTGTAGAGAATGAAATATAAAACTATAATTTTCAATAACACCCTTTTACTAATTAAAGTACAAATATGACATCAACTTGTAATTAATATTAGCAGAGGAATATCTCTTTTAGAGGGATAATTATATTTTGTCTTTGACAGTGAGAAATGGAAATAGAATACCACTCCTTGACTAGGTAATTCTATTCATGCTTTATGAAGGAGTTAATTTCCAGTCAAATCTCATTTTTTATTTCATTTCCAATTTCTTATTACAACCAAACGACACATTTAAATGGAAAATGAAATTAATTTTCATTCCATACCATAATTTCTTACCATCCAAACAGGGTCTAAGAGGAAGGAGCTAGCCCTAATTTAATTATATGCTATTAGACATTTTGATGTAAGCCTTTTTTTAAGTAGGAGTGACTTCTATATGTTTTTCAAAGGAAACAGTTGTTATCTGTACCACAATTGCGTGCTGGCAGATTAGGCTAAATGAATGATTTTTCCTTAGAAAGTGAGGTTGTTCTTGCTTGGTTAAGCTTGCTTTATGCGAGCGTCTCATAAACTTTAATGAGTTTAGTATTGACTTAGATAGGTTGTGTGATTTTTTTACTGGATTTCTTATAAGTGCATGTAAGACTCTGGCCTATTTTATGCCTTAATTATCTAATGAAATCAATTCTTATTCAAAAAAAAAAGAAAAAAAAAAAGAAAAAAAAAGATAATATTATCTCTTCCCTACCCTCTCACCGCCTTTTGTCCATGTTCTTTTCCAGGGAGGGTGATCCATAAAAGGGAATAGCTAGGGTTTATGGATGGTAGCTCAATCGAGGTTTTTTTTTTTTTTTTTGGATAGACAAAACTTTGGAAGAGGTAAGGTTCGAACCCCTCACTTCTTTGACAACAGCTCAACTCCCTACCACTGGAGCACGAGCTGCTCTAGCTCAATTAAGTTTCTTGATCATGAAAATGAGTAAATAAAAACAAACATCACTAGTTTCTTCACCTGCGTCAGTCCTACACACCAGAGCGTACGCAGTAGGCTAGCTACCGTTGCTACTGAGTTGTAGAATTACGTGCATTACATAAGCCTCAAGAACAAGTATGATTTTGCGGCTTTTACTTGGGAGAAATTCTTAGGTGGGGGTTTCCCCACCACGTAGCTTTAGAGCTACCCAATCAGAAGAAAGAAAAATTTTCCTCTTTTCCGAAACTGCCCCTGCTCCCTAAATGTACAATATTCAAAAGACCCCTCTGCTGAGTAATAATTGGTCTGCCGTGCGGGTGCCCCTCGCAAGTCTTTCTCTTTACTTGGTAGAAGGGAATATACTCATGCTATGTTGAAAGTTTAAACTAGGTCTGCCACTCGGTCGGTTCGAATCGGTTATTGGCATTACCAACTTCAAAACCAAAGCTTTCGGTTTTGAAATGACTTACCAATTACCAACCCAAAACTTTCGGTTATTAATTATTTTTACCAAATTCGGTATTTCGGTTTTCGGTTACCAAACTTTACAACAAATATATTTTCAAAATAAATTAGAATCAAACAATACGACTTTTCCGAAACTGAATAACACTCTTATATCTAGAGTCTCATCTCATCCAACTGCGCATGCGATTAATAAAAGAAATTAAAATGAAAGGTGGTAGCTAGTGCATCCCACCAAACTACGTTTGATGCAATGGCATCATGATTGACGCATCCACTCACCATCACCAAAAATATGGGATACTCGAGAGAACATTTACCGAATCCGAAAAATGCAGTTCTACCCCATATAGTTTCCAAGGTACAGGAATAGTAGCCAAAACATGAAATTCTGCTTTCATCTGCATGTTTGCCTCCACAAGCAAGACGTAGCCAGGAATTGAAAATGAGTTGGGCTAATTTTAGCTAGTATATATATATTGATACCAGCACATATAGCCTAGTTGATGAAGAAAGTCAATACATGCCTGATTCAATTAAAACAGATAGGCTATATATTGATACCTCAATGTCAGTGGGAGTCGCGGTGGCTGCGAGAGTGATTCTCACTTCTCAGACCGTGACTGAGTGTCGAGACCTAGTCTCCTCGAGTCGATCACTAATGAACTTAGTATAATTTTTTTATATTTAGACTATTACCTATACTTTGCAACTTTTGGCCCAAAATCTCCCTTGGGCTACAGCCCAAGTAGCCTTGGCTGTAGCTACATCCCTATCCACAAGTATGATAATATTGCACATTAACTCCTGAGTGCTTTGTTAGCTTTCTATACACAATATGGTCATCAGTTCGTAAGATGATGACATTGTTTTTTGAGAGGCTAAGATGAAGACATTATTTTAACTAAAATTTTATTATTTTTATTAGCTGGTCGACATACTTACATGCACTATTGGTTCATTCTCTAATACTAAATAGTTACTTTTGACATTTAAGGGTGTTCAACATATTATCACGATTATGAAATATAGAAATTTCTGGGCCATGGTGGTTCCAACCAAAAGAAATTGTCGATGAACAAGAAAGAATAATGTTTGGTTTGGGTTATCTAATTTTTACCTAATTGACTAGTCTTGTGGATGGATATTCCTCGTTGTTCATGAGATTGGAATTAGGTGCAAATGTTTGTATTTTATATATATTGAATGTGCATGTATAGACCTGTAAATGGACCGGATTTTGATCCAGACCCGCTCCAGATCCGTAGCTATAAACGGGTTTGGATCGAACATTTTGATCCGTTGATCCGTTAATGATCCGAATCCGTTAACCCGTTTAATAAACAGATCGGATTTGGATTTACGTTGATCCAATCCGTTAATGATCCGATCCGTTTTAGTAATAAAAATATATTATTTTTTATTATATATTATTATTATTTTAAATATCAGTATTAATTAAGCCAATAAGGCTTATGGTTAAATTTCATAAACCCACAATTTGCCCTTCTTTGATAATAGACTAAAAATTTATAATTTAACATATGAAGGATAAATAGTAAATATAAGCAAACTGAATTGAAAGAAATTACCAAAAAAAAAAAAATCTTAAACTTTTGTTAACTGCAATGCCAGTTTTTTTTTTTTTTTTTTTTTTTTTCGGAGTTGGCAGTTTAAATAGAAAGATTACTTATTAAACAAAAAGTTATTCATAATTTCATAAAAAATAAACAACTTTTTATAGAAATTACTAAAACAAATATAAACTCAAATAAATATTGTAGATACATTAAAACGGCCAATTGACACACGCGTGAGCGTGTGTTAAGAGGCTAGTAAAATAATAAAATATAAAATATTAAAGATTTCTAATATTACTTTTTTGCAGAAATCTAAGAGGCAGTCTTTGTAATTTTATTTTTGATAATGTAATTTTATTTTTGGTGATACTCTTCATGTAGATCATGTTATTTTAATATTTTTATTATTATGAGATTATTATGTATTTTATTTATGTTTTTAAAATATTTGAAATTAAAACGGATCGGATTAGCGGATCGGGTATCCGTTAATCCGATGGATACGGATTTGGATCGAGGTATCAATGATCCGCCGGGTTAATGGAGCGGGTTTGGATCGAATTTTTTTTTTTAGTAAACGGATTTGGATTTAGGTCGATCCGATCTGAACCCGGTCCATTTACAGGCCTATGCATGTAGCCATTCTCACAGCCGGGTAGGGATAATTGGACTTGCAAATAAAAATGTTCTGATCAGCTTCTCAATTCACATTTTGTAAAAGAAATCCTCATCGTCATCATGCTCTTCAAGAATTAATTCTTAAAATGTTACCGCCAAACAACCACACAAATTCAGTACATGGTTTGATAACGACCTAACCGGATTTTCACATTTGACTTTTGTAATGCCACCCAAATCCAATTATTTCAATTGTTCAAAGTCCATGTTGGGTTTTCGATGGCCACTATCCAGCCATCTCCTTATTGTTCTTTTAAATTCATAACGATGTCTGAGCTATCTCAATCAATAAACTATCTCGTATGTAGAAATAGCACATATATTTCTCAAAACAACAGATACATTCGAGTAGATTGATAGCTGGAAAGTTGAGTAGTCAAACATTATCAAGGTGTGTCGACATCCATTCAACCAACACTACATGACTAGGGACTCCGGCCAACACAATGTAATAGACAAATTGTCTAGTGAATTTTGATTCGTCATAAAATTAAAGTCGAATTGTGGCCGAATATCGACACTTAAGAAACATTAGGGAGAGTCTCTAGCAAGAACTGGACTTATACACAATGCATTACATCGAGAACATAAAAATTAATTATGCTATACGCGCATTAATTAGAGCCGAAGTTGCAAAGCCCATTTGACTTAGGCTTGGTTTTGTTGTCTTGACCAGTTGAACCCTAGCCTTCTGCTTCAATTCTCATTATCTCATTCAATAAACGTTTATATATTCATATATAAACAGTACCGCACCGCCCATGCACCGCCCATGCCCCATGCAGATGATATGACCAAGAGTCCCAACAAGAACTGAAGAAAAACCATATACATGCAAACTGCTTCGATCTCCTTCATAAATGATAAAATGAAAGGATGTCAATTTTCAAAGATGCCTGCCGCCTGCGGGCGCGTTAGGCATCGCAAGTTCTATTGGCTCAAAAGGCCTCGCAATTACGTGATTACATTGTTGCCCAGTTTCTCTGCGTCATAAAGCAGTTAGCAGTCGACCTTTGTTGCTATTAGAACACTTCTTCGATCCTCATTTTCTTTAGCAACAGACCAAGTGCATCCAAAGCGGGCCAGTCACAACCTGTGGTTATAAACAAAAACAATAAAGTCTCGAGTGTATTGTTGATAAAAAAACAAAAAAAAGTCTCCAGTAGTGTAACATCAGCGTAATTATGGCCGGTGATATGATCGATGTTGAGAATAATTCAAGGTTGGTTGCGTAGAGGGGAAATTTTTTTTTTTTTTTGAGTGGAAGACGTCAATAGAACCAACACACACACCCATGCAGTGTATCCCAGCATAGCCAGACTAATCACTGCACCGCAGACGCACGAACCATTGAGTGTTTTAACTAACCCAGGTCCCTCAAATCTGCCGGCCACGGGATGGAGCTAAGATTCGAACTCTAGACCTGGGGGTTCCAGACTAGACAACTCGACCAACACACCACACGTAGAGGGGAAATTTAGGTTCTTATCAATAGGTCTTGCACATGAGGAAATTTAGGTTTCTGGGGGTCGGTGAGACAAACAACCTTACACATTGACATCACCTTTATCCCCACAAAATATATAGGTTGTGCTATTGTACGGATTCGGCTATTGTAATCAAGGTTTTAAATATCGGTATTTTCATATCTATCGGTACTTTGAAAAAGGGAGATATCGGATATATCGGGGATACAGTGTACGAAAATATCGTTTTTGAAAAAAAGTCAATTTATTAGAAATTTAGAACTACATATAAATACATATGAATGTAAACTTCATATACACAAAAAGATACTCTAGGCGGTTGAAAAGCCGCTCGCTGGTCTACAAAAATGCAATAATCAGACCAAGACATATGACCCATATAGTGCGAATTGTAGTGATGACATGATAGTTATAGATCTCTTTAGAGCTGCCGACTGTTTCCCCTATAAGGGGATAATAAGGATGAACCCAACTAGATGACTGATCATATACTTTCCATATTGATTATATCCAAAAGCATCATAACCAAATTGATTGTTGCCTTCATGAGATTCCCCACTGCGCTCTGTGCCTAAACTGATAGAGTCAAAACTTAAGGCAATTGAAGAAACATCAGATGGGGTACTTTGATCATCAATTGCACCTCTAGTCCTCCTCCCATATCGGGTCTTCTCTTCAGCACCATGACCAGCTGTTCTCACTCCGTGGTGTTCATCTTGGGTGGCATGATCAAAATTACCTTCACAGGTAAATTGGAATCCTTCATCCACAGAAGATTGTCCATATTCATATCTTTCACCTCCACCACTTGTTCCGCTTCCACCCTCTCCACCATCATTAGAACTATCTGGAGTTGCTGTACCACCCCACACATCATCACTATCTGAATTATCTTCTGAGTTTTTAACAACTTCTTCAGATAAGCCTCTCTCTACGTTGATTCCAGCATTAGTTGCAGTTTCTACAACTTGTGGAAGAGGTCTTCCAACTTCATCATCGAGGTGTGCAGGCATAATCCAATCATGAAGTGGATCAATGCCATTATCAAGCGGCTCGCTTGCAACATGAAGTAGATCTATATAGTTGTTTTCATTGACCACATTATTCTTTGCCTGTTTATCTCGCAGCCGCAGCTTCATGTTGTAGTAGCAGTATACAAGCTTTTCCAACTTCTGATATGCCGAACGGTTCCTTTGCTTGGTATGAATAATAGCAAATGTACTCCAATTTCTCTCACACGCAGAAGAAGAAGCCGTTTGTGCCAAAATACGCATTGCAATTTTCTGCATCTTTGGTGCAGAATACCCAAATTGTGTCCACCAATCAGCTGTAAAGCTACTACAATGAGTTACTACTATAATAGATCAACATTTTTCTATTAAAGAAATTATATGTGTGGTGTGTGTTAATGTATACATATACGGATATACCACAAACCTGTATTTTTGGTTTCTCTTGTTTTTCTTGCTATGGTTGACCCAAAGATTCCTTTGCATCTCTAAAGCATACAATCTACATTAACCATTTGAAAAGAGAGAAAAGGGAAGAAAGGTGGGGAGGGCCGGAGGGGACGACAGAAAAGAGGAGAAATGGGAGAAAAATAGAGAATTGTCGGTTGCAAGTTTGTTATATACTATATATATTATGTTTGATTTTTTTAGAAGTACTATAACGTAGTCTATATATATAATCATTATTTTTTATTTTATAACGTAGAGAATTACTGAGTTTTTTTTTTTTTTTTTTCCTCAGTTTTCAGATATTCTTCACTTTATCGGGATATATCGCAAATATCTAATATATCGGGGATATTTGACGATGTCGGAGAAATTTCGCAGAAACGGTGACAGATAAGATATTTACCCTCATAAATATATCGGTCCGTCGAAAAAAGGAGATATCGGGGGATATATCGGATATATCGCAGAGATTTTGAACCTTGATTGTAATCAAATTTCATTGTCCCATTCTCAGATACGGCGCCACATTGCTGGATCCTTTACACATGGGGGAATTATCGAGAGGCAGGGGAGAGCATCCACAATTATGTAAAGTTATTTTTTCCATTATAAAATGCACTAGCTGGTGGGAAAATGGATCTATATGTGACACTTTATCAACTTAAAAAATTGTTTGACTGTACACTTAATCTTCTGCCATTAGCTATTAAAACGCATCTCTTTGTAATATTTATATAAAATTGAAAATCATTTGATTGTATACTTAATTATATACAATTGACTATTAAAATGAATGTATTATTGATTATTCTAATGTAGTGGTGTTCACTTAGTTAGTAACTTATTGAAAAAATTATGTTCAATCACCATTAGATGTAAATTCGACGGTTGAAAACAAAACAACTCAACTTAAAAATTTATCTCTACCATTAAATCTACATCCAAAGATAGTCTATCATAATTTTCTTGGTCAATTATTCATCTGATAAACATGTTCATACCTAGGACTGTCAATTCTTACACGACCCGATAACACGACTCGAAACCAGCACGAAATAAAGTGGGTTGAACCCGCACGATTAAAAAGCGGGTCAGCCGTGGGTCAACCCGTCATGACCCATTTAATAAATGGGTCGGTCACGGGTCAACCCGTCAACACGAAGTGAACCCTTATAACCCAATTATACTATACTTCTTCTTGAAATTTTGGATGATGGGAGTATTTGATCATAGAATTAGACAATTTGAAATATTTTGCTTTATAATTATTGGATTTAATTATTTATAAATATATATAATTATTTATATTCTTCGTCTTGTAAAGTTTTTAGTGAATTTAATCAATTTATGCATTTCTTTTAGTTAAATGGGTCGCATTGTTAACCCTTAAATGGGTCATTTTGTCTAACACGACATGACCTATTTGTTAAATGAGTTAAGCGGGTTGGAAACGGGTAACCCGTTTAAATTTTTGACACGATTATTTAATGGCTTGGGTTTGGGTTTGTATCTTGCGACAAGACAAATACCTTGACCCGATACGAACTCAACCCAACATGACCCATTGACAACCCCAATCATACCCTAATGAGCTAATGAGAGAGGATACTTTGGACCTCAAAAATCCCAGATGGGATCTATTACCATATGCAGCAATCATGGCTGACATTCGAGTTATATTACAGTCCAAACTAGAGCAACATATTTGTTTTGCTCCTAAGACTTGTAATAGGGTGGCACACAGATTGGCTAGTCTTGCTTTTGATGACAATGATAGTCATGTTTGGAGGGATCATCCCCCTGAATGTATCCTAGATGCACTAGCCTTGGACTGTAACTCGGCCTAAGTCCATATCAATAAAGATCATTCTTCTACTCAAAAAAAAAAAAAAAAAAAAAAACCCTAATGAGCTAATGAGAGAGGATTAAGAATTAATTTATAATTAATTAAATAATGTCAAATAAATACAAACAATTTTTCTCCTAAAACATAAGCAAATAATCATGTACATAATGATTTCAAAATCAATTTACATAGCGCATTGATACTGATGGTTGAATAGCATTCTCTCAGAATATATATATATATATATGAACTTCATCATTATAAAAAGGGAAAATTTTATGAATAGTACCTGAAATATGACCCACTATTAATTTCAGTACACTAAGTTCCAAAACATAAACTTTCGTACATGAGGGTTTAAAATCGACCCATTATACATACACGACGTCAATGACGCCGTTAGTATCGTGCCAGCTGTCGTATTTCAAAGGGTAAAACGGTCTCTTCAAATTTTTTCTCTGGGCACCATCTATCTCTCTTATCTATTGGGCACCCAACTCTCGCTCTCGCTCTCTCTCCTCTCTCTCTCCCCCCCCAAAAACCTGCCCTGGAACACGACTAGTCTACTGCTATCTGGCCTCACAGTAATGGCGACCTCCCTCTCCTCAATTCTGAACCAACCTCGCCTTTATCTCTAAAAGCCATGTCATTTAGCTCTCAGGTTCCTTGATTGGAAATCGGAAGCAGCTTCCGGAATTCGATGCTACCATCAGCGGCGGACCACTACTCTGCTACAAAGGAGGAGTTGTGGCTCCAGAAGCTTCTTTCACTCCAGCTCTTCTATTCTGAACCACTTCAATGGCAGCAGCCTCTGCCATTTCGTCGCCTAGACCACCGCTATCACTACCTCTGAAGCAGGAGAGTCGGATCTGGTCGGTGTTGAGCTTGGTCCGGAGGAAGAACTGAAGCGAAAGGGCAGACGCCGGACGGGTGAGATTTCGGGTCGTGGACCAGAAAGACGGTCCCCATGTCTCCCTTGCCGAGGACTATGATGGCTTTGAGGTTGTCGAGGGTCAGCTCCGATGAAAAATCCGACTGTGATGGGGGTAGGATTGAGGATAGGGGCTATAATCGGAGGTGGTGAAAAGCGGTGTAGAAGAGTGGTGATCAGTGGTGGTGATCGATGACAACGAAAAGAATAAGGAAAACATATCCAGGCGGTGATGGATATAAGAGTGGCTATGAAGGAGATAAGAGGAGGAAGAAGCGAAGTCACAAAAGGCCAAGGGGTCATGATTCTAAACCAAAATCTAGTGCTTCTGATTCTTCAAGTGATGACAAAAGACATAGGCCTCTTGAACCCATACTTCTCGTCGTCAACGGTGGCGGACACGGGAGAGAAGTCGTCGGAGGCCATTGTTAGAGACTTAGAGTTTGGGGTAGCAGAGTTTGTGAGCAAGGTTGAGAGATAGAGAGAGAGAGAGCCCATTAACAAATGAAAAAACCAATTTTGCCCTTCATTATGTGCATAATGGCATGCGGACAGACGGAGTTATTGACGTCGTATACGTATATTAGGTCGGGCTTCATATTTGATGTACCAAAGTTTATATTTTGAACTTAGTGTACTGAAATTAATAGTGGGCCATACTTCATGTACTATTCATGAATTTTTCCCTTATAAAAATGACTTAACAATATGAGAATAAGATAACTAAAAGTATGCAAAAACTCTCAACATACGAAACAAATAATTGCCTAATGCTTTTTTATTTTGAAAAATATGTTTTAAGTGTGCCTAAATGATTTTGGCCAAAAAAAAATGTGTTTAGATGATTACGTAGGCTTTATTTAGGGGAGTGAAATTCACACTCCCCATATTTTCTTTTATTTAATATCTTAAGTTTTATTTTTTGGCGACTCTATTTAGACATCCTTATTTACTTTTTGGACCTCTCTATATTTTTGAAACTTTTAAAAATCCTAATTTTCCCTTATCATTGAAAAAAAAACTCTCAAAGTTGAAAGTTAGAAGGTATTTCAATGGACGGCATGATTCTTGTTCAGAATTACTTTGCTTAGATAAAAACATATCAAATACTTCCAATGGGGTTATGCTTGTGATGTTAAGATAATGAGAACATGACGGGTCATAACCAAATGCTAACAGAAACAAATCAAATCATGATTAAAGTAAGTGAATAGAAAATGAGATCCTTCATAACCAAACGCTACTGACAAATGAATAATTACATAAGGCTAAAGGAAAAGATGACGGCATATATCAAACTTAGATCGAGATTTGAAAGTCATGTACCGTTTTGATTTTAACAAAAGGTGATTCACAAAAAGTTAGAACCGGCGATACTTCATGTACTGTTCTTGAAATTTTCTCTTTATTAAATTTAAAATTTAAAAATAATACAATTTAAAATTGTGTGTTTATTTTTAATTAGATTCATTTGTTCCTCACGATTCCTCAAAAATGACCCATTAGATAAACACTACTTGTAAGAGAATAATTAATATTAACCAGCTAATTAGAGTTTCATTCGGAGGAGACTCTGTTTCTCAGCTCTAGGGTTTTTTCTCAAAAGTTTGGGTTATCTCGTCCGTTGTTGGTGGAGCTCATCCGGCAGCTCCCCAGCAGCGGTGGGAGCCTCTAGCTTCGCCGGTGTGTGGTGGTTGCTGCCGGACGGGGGTTTGATAGTTCTTGTGGGGAGGATACGATGCGGCTGTTACCCATGGCTTGTTGACTTGGGGTGGCGGTGGTATCACTGTTGGATACTCTGATATGGTTAAGAAGACAATGGCAATCTTGTGGCGGCGATCGTTAGGCTGGGTTGCTCCGTCGAGCCTGAATCAGAGTGTTTCAGATCGGCGGGGAAAGGGGAATTAATGGTCTTCCATATTGGTTATGATTTGTAATGGGTTTGGAGGGTGGCATGTGCTTGTGGGGTGGCATGTGCTTGTGCAGATGGGTTTTGGTTGGTGGATCAATAGTGGTGGGTTGTGTTGTTGCGGTTGGAGGCTCTGGGCAGTTCTGGAGTTAAGGCGTGAATGCTGGCAGCGAGGGAGGCTTACGGATGGGTTGGGATGGTGGTGGAGCTCTCGTGGTGGCTTGGCTGGCCTAGTGCATATCAGTCTTGATGTGGGAGACATCTAGGATGCGTGCATCGATCTGAGGACGTGTGTTAGCAAGGATACTGTGGCGGCTCTTTGGGACATGGTTGTGGGTCTCAGCAGTCTTCTTTTGGCTTTCATTAGG
>JANPXK010000248.1:0-58380 GCA_024704745.1 Rosa lucieae | reverse complement strand
CACGGCCAAAATATGAGTTCCTGATGGAGATATACATGAAGGAATAAAGGAGCCGAAAGTGCTTCCTTATCTCCCAAATTCAACATTCCTTATCTCCTTATCTCCGAAATTCATCATTTCTATCTCCATTAATGCTCCATCTCCACCTCCCTTATCTCCAATTAGTGCTCCACTTTCATTTGTTTAATGCTAAATGCTTTGGCATGGTAGCCTATAAATAGAGGTTACAAATTCATCACAAAACACACATTCACAACAACAACATCTCTAAGATGATCTAAGTTCTCTCTAGAGCAACCTCTCTAAGAGCAACTCCTCTCCTTCTCTTTCTCTCTTACCGGTGATCACACTCCTAGTCCTAGTCTTCTCAGAAGCCGACTTTCAGTGCCACCAAACCCTCTGCCAACGTACTTCGGTCCTAGTCTCCTCGGGAGCCGACGGTAGTGCTGCGACCACAACGGTTACAGAACCAGCCAAGCAAGGGTAACGCCCTAGCAACCTAGCCAAGCTAAAGTCACGCTTTAGCAAGTTCTCCTCACTTCCTAGTGGTTCTCGCTCTGCTCGATCTACAACATCGAGTATCGATTGTGATTTTCAAGAAGCTCAGCAAAAGTCCTCGCCACGAGGCACAAAGAATCCCACGACGAGGTTGGTGCTCTCCTCGTCCACAATCTCTTGAAAGAAGTCAGGTCAAGGCACACCCCCGACGACCGCACCCGAACGGTGCTGGCACGCCCGCGCAAGAAAAGAGACTGTTGACCAGCTGCAACAAAATTGGAGCCAAACAACATCTATTTATAGAGTATTAATAGGTATTGTGTAAAAAAATTAATCCGATCCGCCATCATTTCGACATTAAATAAACCGGTCAATCCTTTAAACACTTCTACTTCCCTAAGGGGAGTTGAACCACGAGGAGATAAACTTTCTAAATTATTTACATTGATTGATATGACTCATACCCACGAGAGTGTGAGAATTGACAGATCGACAAAATAAGTTGTGAGTGAGCGGTTATGAACATATTAGTTTTATGTGGTATTTAGGGTTTAAGTTTGACCTAGTAGATGGAGACCCAAAGGACGACGATAATAGCTGAAATTTTGAATTTAACAAGTTTTTCTTATCATGATAACATTCAACGGTTGATTTTGATAAAATCTATCTCCTCCACCTTGTTGTTTATGAAAGGTATATTTTTTTTTATATCACTAATAAAGAAATTAGACCACATTAGTAGGCATATAAAGATTTTGTGCGATCTAAAAAATTAAAATTGAAAATCGATAAATTTAACATTAGCAATGTGTTTACCACGTAGTCTTAGATACTATATAAAAATTAACCCGGTTTGTTGTCATCTTGATAGTTGTCAAGATGGTCAACCCTATATATGCATTATATGCCTTCAATTTGTGATTTTGATGATAAACTACGCGATGCACAGAGTCAGTGAGAATTTTTGGAGAATTTTTCAGACACTCGAACTATTTATTACAATTTTCTAAATGTTTCGGAAGTTTGAAAATTATTTTAAAGAAAAAGAAAATCCATGCGGTGCAATCTAAGCCGTATGTTTGTCCACTGCTTGATTAGGCGCCAAATTAAAATAAATGAAGCTTATATATATGGCTCATATCAGATCAATGCATCGGACTCCCGACCCGGCCCCGCGACCCGACGACGTGAGCCGGCGACCTGTCTGGAAATCCTCCATCCGGCCACTTCACGGTGTCGCATCGGTGTCGTTCGATTCATTTCATTGTCGCCGACCTTCCTCTGGTACTGGTTTGTCCCGAGGACGAGAATTGAAGGCCGAAAGCTTCGGCATCTCCGGTGGTTCTTCAGCTATTTTCGGTAAATCCGGCGACTGTTGGGGATGCATGAGGCAAGTAACTTCTTCTACTCATCATGCTATAAATGCTGGTTTACTGGTTTTTCGAATTCGGTTTAGTTTGGGTCTTTTGGAAGACTTGGTATTTATGGGTTTTATGACTACCGCCGGTTACTGCTCAGGGAGATGGTTCTGGTGTTTGCTAGTTCATAATTCGTGTTCTAGAACCTGACAATCAGCCTCGGAGCTTCAGTTTTTTCGTTACGTGTTTGCAACTCTTCGTCTTTTACCACATTTGTTCGTTTCGTTTCGTTATTATTATTCTTCTTCAGTTTCCGATCCCTAATCGGCGGCTCTGCTTCGATTTCACTGGGAGGTAGTGATCCGAATTTGCGGAAATGGGGTTGATCTCGGGGATTCTGATGGGGATGGTGTTCGGAATTGAGTTGATGGTTGGCTAGCGTCACCTGATGGAGTACTGGAGTACCAAGCGAGTCGCTAAGGCAGTTGATATAAAACTCCTTGGATCACTTAACAGAGTTGATTTGAAGAAAATTTGTGGGGACAGCTTTCCGATGAGCTACCCAAGCAATTATATGTCAGTAACCATTCACTTACGGTCAATGGATAGTTTTCTAGTTGGATAGATCCTAGTGGGAAACCACATATAATATCAGCTTGATTTTCTATACCCGTTTATTATCTTTATTTATTTATTTTTATATTTCTAGTTTGACTACGCCATGCAAAAAGGAACAGTAAAGTACCTCCAAACCAACAGGCCATTTAGGAAACAGATCGCAATATATAATTTTCATTTTTTTTAATTTTTTTAATTTTCTGTACTCATTAGGGGTTTATTTTCATATCGTGGTTGACTTCTTGTAATGTTTGCTTCGGCGTTCAATAAAAGTGTACTGTTTCTCCTTAAAAAAAAAAAAAGTAAAAGAGTAGCGCTTTATTACCCAACCAACCATATTTTGGTCGATTGACCTTGTTGGTAAAACACTTTTGTTTTTTGGCAACGGATTAGATGACTTAGAGAATAATAAACTTACTAAAAGTGGTCTTATATGCTGGCCCAAATTTTTATTCATCTCCTTCAAAAATTATTTTTAGAATAAAGATAATAACTGGTGGATGAGTAAGAATCGAATTATCTCACGACATTCCTTTTTTGACAAAAAATAATTCACAAATCACAATTATACGACTATCCAACGGTCGGACCCTCACAGCTCACCAAGAGGATCATCTTTACCGATTTATACGATGATCCAACGGTCAGATCCTCACGGATCGCCCTTAGGTTCATCCTCTCAAAATTACACGAAGATCCAACCGTCGGATCACCTAGAGGATCATCTTTACTGATTTATACGATGATCCAACGGTCAGATCCTCACGGATAGCCCTTAGTTTCATCCTCTCAAAATTATACGACTATCCAACGGTCAGATCCTCACGGATCACCTAGATGATCATCTTTACCGATTTATACGATGATCCAACGGTCAGATCCCCACGGATCGCCCTTAGGTTCATCCTCTCAAAATTATACGAAGATCAAACAGTTGGATCGTCCCGGATCGCCCTTAGAATCATCATCACAAAATTATATGACGATCCAACGGTCGGATCCTCACGGATCACCTTTTGAATCATCTTTGCACAATTATACGAAGATCCAACGGTTGGATCGTCCCAGATCGCCTTTAGAATCATCCTCACAAAATTATACTACGATCCAACGGTCGAATCCTCACGGATCTCCTTTTGAATTGTCTTTTCACAATTATACGAAGATCCAACTGTCAGATCCTCATGGTGAATAAGAAAAATTATAAAAATGCCCTGGTTGAAAAAGAAAAAAGAAAAAAGGGGAACCCGTATGGGTAATGGGAAATGGGTTTTTGGGAAGGATTTTGAGTTAACGTGTTCCAACGCCCGCAAAACCCGTTAATTTGCGGGTTTTTTGGGTACGGGCTTTTTTTAGCCCAAATTAATAAACGGAAAAGTTTGTGCGGGTTTTGAGCGTGCAGGTATAGTGCGGGTTTGTGGGTTATGGGTTTAAATGCCAGGCCTATATATATATATATATATATATATATATATATATCAATATATCATGTTAATTCATGTATGTAAAATTGCTCATGCATGGTGGACCAATTAAGGAAGGAAGGGAAGTGCTATATACACACGCAACTGAGTGTGTGTTAGCCACACTCAGCCATTTGTCATTTTTTCATTTGATAAAGAAATAAAGCAGCAACAGATTTCTCTCTCCTCATATACCATATTCTTTCGGTCTATTTTACCCTTTGTCTCCCTCATGTGCCAAAATTTCTTCGGCCCAATTCTCTCCCCCCCCCTCTCTCTCTCTCTCTCTCTCTCTCTCTCTCTCTTCCTACCCAGAACGAAATCCTCAGCAAATTTTCATCTTTCATTGCCTTCTGTCTTCTAAATTCTAATTTTGTGCCTTCTCTTTAAGCAAGATTAAATCTCTGTCATAAGGCTAACAAGCCTGAACCAACCACGCAAGTATGAAGCAGAGCTTAGATTTTAAAAATTGTCGTTTGAGTGATCTGGGGTGGTTGGATCCGAGACCCAGATAGGAATTCATGGTGGAATTCTTTGGATCAAAAATGGAAATCAGAGCGAAACTTTGAATGAGATCGAGACGAGTGCTGGGTTTTCCTTTTCATATAATTTTGTTTTCTTTTTGAAGAAAAAAATCAGAATAATTTTGGGGGAGAAGGCTTGTTGACGAACGACTAGGCGTATGGGGGCGGGGTAGGTGGTGGCGCTGCATGAGGTTTGAATGTTTGATGAAGTTGGAGGGAGTGGTGGTGGAGGCAGAGTTGGCTTTGAGACACAGAGGGTAAAATTGACCCAAAAAAAAAGCACATGGGGAGAGAGAAGTTTGGTGACTGCTTTAATGAAAAAGCGACAGATGGCTGAGTGTGGCTAACACACACTCAGCTGCGTGTGTATATAGCATTCCCCAAGGAAGGAATAGCACGGTAGGCCATCAACTATTTGTTACCAATAAGATGCAAGGAATCATGGTGCTATGCAATTAAGTCTTGCTCGCGAACGTCAAAAAGAAGATATAATTATGCAAGGTACATGGCTCAGATTACGTGGGCTATATAAAGAGCATGCATGCAATTAAAGATAGCTATGAGATTATTATGCTTGGCGAAGATATATATGCAATTAAGACGTGCATAGCGAATAGTTCGCATCCAAGAAGATTACGTCCAAGATTCCTAGAGTTAATTAACCTTGCCTAGAAGATTGCTACGACATAGTTAATCTATTATTGCGCGCCTACGATAGCTATCAAAACTATTAAGTGTTTTGATTTGATTCAAGGCCAATAACTGTGGCCTACAATATAGTATTGCATTCCTATCAGGAAGGTGAATCTACGAGCAGCCTATATATAGAGGCTAAAGACGATATAGAAACATAACAACTCTCCAATCAATCTCAACGATTATCAAAGCCTCTCCGAAGAGAACCTACCTTCAACTAGTTAAAACCAGCGAAGCAAGGGTAACGCCCTGGCAACCCAGCGAAGCTAAAGTCACGCTTTAGCAAAATCCGTGCTTTCTCCTACTTCCAGGTGATTGCTCTGCTCAACCTACAACGTTGAGTATCGACTTGGTGATGCAAGAGATCACACCACAAGTCCTTATCCGTAAGGAAAAAAATCCTTTTCTGAAAGGCAGAGAAAAGAACCTGGTGACGAAGTTGGTGCTCTCCTCGTCCATAGCGTTTGATTAAGAAGTCAGGTCAAGGGAGGCCCCGATGACTGCACCCCATGGTGCTGGCACGCCTGCGCACTCAAAAGAGACGGTTTGCACGCCAAGCTGGTTTTAGAGCCAAACACTTGTGACACACAAAAACAACTCTAATAGATCAAGTCCACCCGTTGAAATTGGCAGGTCAATACTATTCACTGTTTTTTGTCTTTCATTTCCACCATCTAGGTCAAAATGTCAGATACTGTTTACAAAAGATCACCGAATGTCAGTTGGCAAGTTAAGAAATTGACCTAAAAAGTGACCCAGAGTGACCTTTTGTGAACAATATCTGACATTTTGACTTGGATGGTGGAAATGAAAAGCAAAAAACAGTGAATAGTATTGACCTGCCAACCTCAACGAGTGGACTTACTCTTAGCAAACATAAGCTTCCATAATTTCCTTTGTCCAAACGCGCACCCAGTTCTTTTCTAATGCTATGATCACAGCCCACATGGATATGCGCCAATTTGCTTTCTTTTTAACACTTGGTAATGCCTTTATGGGTCAACGTCCTTGATTGATTGTTTTAAATATTGGTTTGTGCAGTTTAGTTGTTCAATGAAATGTGAAAAATAAATTTGAGTGTGGTGTGATAAAGAATTAGCTTGTATTGGTGAAAGATAGAAATGTGGTGCCTTGGATTAGCCTGACTTATGGCAAGTTATTGGATGAGGAAAAATCTCCTCAAGGTGAATTTGGGTGAAGAGTAATTATCTCAAAGTGAATCTCGGTGAGGAGAAATCTCCTCAAGGAAAATCTGGGTGACGAGTAATTCCCTCAAGGCTAATTTGAGTGAGGAGAAATCTTCTCAAGGTGAATCTAGGTGACGAGTAATTCCCTTAAGGAGAATCTGGGTGAAGAGAAATCTTCTCAAGGCGAATTTGGGTGAGGAGTAATCTACTCAAGGGAGATCTGGGTGAGGAAATCTATGACTATCATGTTCATCACTACAATTTGTACTATAGGGATCATATGTCTTGGTCTGATTATTGTATTTTCATAGACCGACGAATGTCTTTTCAACTATCTATAATCTATTTTTGGATGTAGATGAAGTTGACATTTATATATATTTATATGTAAATTCAATAAATTAATTCTTTCAAAAAAAAAAAAAAAATTTCTTTTCCAGGATATCTCGAATGTGTTTCTCGATATTTTTGATATCTTCCTTTTTCAAAGTTCGATAGATATGTATGATCAACATTTTAATAACTTCTATCAGTGCAATATGAAAGCCAATATATCACTGCCCAAGCATAGAGAACCAGTAGCTATTCATGAAACAAAGAATTTCCAAACACTACTGAAATTAGTTCATGAAATCAGTCAATTACATCTTCGAAGTGGGTATATACATTGCTTGCATAGAGTATACCGGGCAAATTATCAATGCATCTTCGCATTGTTGATGGACCACTATGACAAGGCCTCTAAAGACCGGAAATGTAGAGGAGTTCCATAGCTGCCAACTTAAGAAATTGATTTAGAGTTATTTACCAATGAGTGTTTATATTGAGACCTCCAAATCTGCTCACTTGACCTCATTCATAATCGAATTATTAAATTACATATATAACCTACTATAAAATAACTATTAAGGACAATAATTATATCAAAAAAATATTATTTTTATTTCTCTAGACTTTCCAATTCAATAATAATCAGATTGCATATATACTTTATTATTTTCCTTATGTATTTTCATTTTCCAATTTCACTACAAACTCATTAAAGCATTCATATATATTTAATAAGAACTAAAACTATGATTAAGATCATGTGACATAAAAATAAAGGATATACATGTTGAACACATATTGTGAGGGAGAGCAAAATAAATCATATTATAACCTAAATCTAAGTCTATCTATTATATTTGTAAAAAAAATAAAAAAAATAAAAAGAGAGCTAGCATTTATAGAAAAACTAAAAAATAAAAATTAAATAATTAATCATGAGGTGCAGAAAATAGAGAAAAAAAAAATTAAGAAAAAAATTATTACTCTTTTTTTTTTTGCACAACTAAAAGAAAAAAAAAGTTTTTAAAAAAAATCACACAATAGTTCGTGTTATTTTCTTGTTGATTAGAAATTATTTTTGATTTTTTTTATTGGATAAGAGATTTAAGTTATCTGATTAAGGAATATACATGTAATTAAGATTATAGAGTAATTAATTATTGAAATGATTAAGTTTTTTTATTTATTTTAAAGATAATAGTTTGTTTGCAAATTATACGAGTGAGGTTATTTAAGGAACTTTAGTGAGGTGTAGTGAGTAAATTTAGTATTTGAAAATTTGATAGGAGGTGCAAAAAGCATAGAGGTCAAGTGAGCAAATTTGGAGGTTCCAATAGAAAAACTCTTTACCAATAGGGTAAAGATTACAACTCAAAGTACCATGCGCAGAGACAACTGTAGTCGGCACCATACGGACCACTAACCTATATGACACGCTAAAATAAACATTAAAATTATAAATAATTACAAGATCAACACCACTTCAAATGGTCTTAAAATACAGTGCAACCACACATCTTCTATCACACTAAACTTATATAGTAAGCGATAATTCAAATTAACCATTTAAACAAATTGGCCTATAAAAATTCAAAACTATATCCCTGTATTTTTACCCACCAATAACAATCCACCAAAAGTATCCAACAATAATATTTGCATTTTTATTTCTATAAATACTTCTCAAACTACATTTGGCTGAATTGTGACATTCTACAGCCACAAGTACTTTTGTCTTGTACCATGTAGCTTGGTCAATTGGCCTTTAATGCTTTTTGAAAAGCAAGTAAAGTGTTGCATATCATTTACAAATCTAACACAAAATAATCCAAATCTAAGGACCTTAAGCTTCTCAACAGCTACCCTTCATCACTGTAGATAAAACTTCTTTTGCAGCAAGTAACTACAAATTACTAGTCTTCAATAATAAATAGTAAGACGACAATTTTTTCAAATCAATCTAAAGCAGTAAAGCGGAAAGGCCTGCAAAACAACATAATAAGGCAACAGTCAGTGACAACAAATATGAAAACAATGCTCTTGACACTGATTAGCAAACAAATGCTACTGAGATTAATAGCAAACAAATGCTACTGAGGCTTTAACATTAACAAATAATACTACTGAAGTTCAATAGAAAATAATGATATGTGAATCAATAGCAATTTACTTTCTCAAAACACAATAACTCAAAGCAAATACATAAATGTGTCTTTTTTTATTTGAGGAGTGAAACTAACACTCCTTTTTTTGGCAAACCAGATCTCCCTCCCTCTTTGCTTTTGCAAACCATATCTCCCCCCCTCTTTTGCATGAGTGTTTTTACAATGCACATGTTCAAAATAAAAGAATCACGCTACTGGTGATAACAATACTGCAAATAATGCTACTGAGCTTCAATAGCAAATCATGATGTGTGAGTAGATAAAAAATTTACTTTCTCAAAACACAGGAACTCAATTTGTCTTTTTATTTATTTTTATTTTAATTTTATTTTTTCTGACAACCGATAAGAATCACACAACTATGCCTAATAGGATCACAACAAGTATGCTAGTGTTATAATTAGACAAATAATATATGATGCAATTGATAGTCAGTAGCAAATAGTGCTATTGGTGATAGCTAGTGCTACTGGTGATAGTAAAACTGGCTACTAACGGTCAGCAGCAAATAAATGTATTGCTACTATACCGCCAACAGTAAATAGAAATTTTGTCACTAACTGTCAATAGCAAAAAGGATAGTGTTACACTATTATTAATCTAAAATAGGACAGTGCTACTGAATGTCAATAACAATATGATAGTGCTTATGACACAATATCAATTAGGATAGTGTTACTGACAGTCAATAGCAAATGCATATATAATTATGAATAGCATATGGAATTCAATTATTGATGGTCAATAATAAATACAAATATTCCTAATGACAGAGATAACAAAGAAAATATAATTTTACAAACCCCAGAAATTGAGAACAAATAGCATTTGAAAACCTGATTTACTACATACAATAATGTATAACAAT
Source organism: Rosa lucieae (assembly GCA_024704745.1). NCBI lineage: Eukaryota > Viridiplantae > Streptophyta > Magnoliopsida > Rosales > Rosaceae > Rosa > Rosa lucieae. Next base: position 48,673 of record JANPXK010000248.1, on the reverse strand, counting down.
CAAGTTCTTAAAATAGAACCACAACATCAATAAGATAGATGTATTGCTTTAATTTTCTGCATAAGCATCTAAGTTGCTTGATGTACTCAATGAAACTTGAATGATTGCAGTAATTCTCCTGCTTATGAAAGCGAATAATAAGGGGAAACTTCTCTCACCAAACCACAAGTAGCTAGATAGGAGAGAAATTAAGAAACATAAGACAAATATATCTTTTCAATCTTCTAAATTTCACAACTATCTCATCATCCCTAGACGCAAAACTGATAGGATGAGTTTGATAATACCATGGACAAAGTCAAAGACTCAAAGCCAATTTAGATAAGAAAAAATGCAAAAATTAAAAAATAAGTCTACATACAGAATAATCATGATCGAAGGTGAATCAAATTAGACACCATGATCGAAGGTGAATCAAAGCCGTCTTTGATCGATGCAACAATAATAGAATCTACCTAAGTAATAAACAACATAAAACTAATGGATTGTATGGTAAATGCAGACCAGGTTCGACCAAAAAGACATATTTCTATTACAGAAAAGTCAAAAAGCTGCTCGGCTGCTCCCTACATCAACTCATCCCTTTCGTAGCCTTGCATGCAAAACCATGCAAAATCTTGAGAACAGTTATCGGGCATTCAAAGCTTTCAAGATCTTTATACTCTATAGTCTAATCTACAACTTGTCTCGGTGCTCAAACATAAACAAAGGGACACTCTGATAACCTTTTACATTTCAATGTTATGGTAAATTACATATCAGCTTCATTTCCTGCACCCATTTTTGTGCGTGTGATTATTTCCTGCAACTAATATCGCAAAAATTCTTTGTTTATGGACGAATGTTCAAAGCCACAAATTGAAACGATAACAAGAGTACAGGGCTGGTTCTCTTATTGAAAGCACCCGCCCAATTGTAGACTCAATTACTTGAATGAAGGATGACAACATGATTAAATTTGAAACTTTTGATTTTTGTACACTCAAATACTTGGATGAAGGATGCAAGTGATTCAAATTCTTGAGCCAATCAATAAATATTGCAAAGATTCTTTGTATCTGAACTCTTCCATATACTTGTATGAACAATAAGTTAATTTTGTTGGAATTCAAGTGCTCCAACAGTGTTGTTCAAAGTTGACTACTCCTTTCATTGAAGTCAATAAATAAGACATTGATTTGGAATCACTAATGACATGCAACCAAATTGCAACCTCTAATCCTCTTATCTCATTGCAACTTCACAAGCCTTTGTCAGACTATCATTATAAGTTTACATCATTTTACTTGGTCTTGGTCTGAATCATCTTTTCGTGCTGTGACTTCTTTTTCTTGTACTGCCTAGGAAATTGCCATCTCTAAACCAGTGGGTCTAGTTTTACAACTCTTTTCTATGCAAGTGGGTGCTCTTGAGTTCAACTCAAGGACCAGTGGCTAGTGTGTAATTTAATTTATAAAAAAATATAATATTTAGTGCTTAAATTGTCTAAATTCCCACAAATTAGAGTAGTGGGCTGTGGGAAGCTTTAATTAGGTAATTATCTAAGAATAGTCTATAAATATCAAATCCAGATTATACGGAAGGAGGTATTTATAGACTATTCTAGGCATCCTCATAAGTTAATTTTGTTGGAATTCAAGTCCTCCAACAATATTGTTCAAAGTTGACTACTCCTTTCATTGAAGTCAATAAATAAGATATAGATTTGGAAGTTGGAACCAATAATGACATGCAACCAAATTGCAACCTCTAATCCTCTTATCTCATTGTAACTTCACAAGCCTCCGTCAGGCTATCATTATAAGTTTACATCGTTTTACTTGGTCTTGGTCTGAATCATCTTTTCGCATTGTGACTTCTTTTTCTTGTATTGCCTAGGAAATTGCCATCTCTAAACCAGTGGGTCTAGTTTTACAACTTTTTTCTATGCAAGTGGGTGCTTTTGAATTCAACTCAAGGACGAGTAGCTATTGTGTAATTTAATTTATAAAAAATATAATATTTAGTGACAACTTTTTTATTTTCTTTATGTTTTTTGAAGAAAATTTCACTAAAACTCGAACAAAATAGATCTACTACACAAGCAGCTGACCAGGAGTTCACACTGGAAGAAGAAAAAGTATAACAGATATCGAACATTACAAATCCAAACTCAGAACTAGAAGATCCCAAGTAATAGAAGCCTTCCAGTTTAAAATATATTAGACAGTTTACAATTATGTCGTAAACTACAGTTTCACAAACCTGGATGCTTCGAACTTAATTGTTCACAATGGACTCTACTAAAGGCTTTTGTACAACCCGTCTCGTATGACGCTTTCTCCTGAAGAATGGTCAGGGCACTGCATATAAACATAAACAAAGAATTTAAAAAATGGTGCTGCAGCCACAAGAGACAGAACATAAACAGAGTAGACTACAACAGACTAGCCTATAAAAGACTTCTAGTCCACAGCTTTTGTTTCTTGTTTATTGTTCCCTATTCCAATAGAAAGTTCATTTCTTATAAAAACAGATGGTGCTTCAGCCACTTTTTGTTTTGTTTTGTTTTTTTTTTTTTTTCACAAGTTGAAGACAACCTCTTTGGACACTATATGAACCTGAAAATTTTTTAGTGTACCAGGATTAAAACAGCATCGATGATCCAGGGTAGGTAGAAACCAATTGATTAAAACAAGTTGTGGCATTTGTATACATGAAATATCTGCATGGAGTTAATATATTATATAAAGAGATAATCAATAATATGCAATAGGATTGAAGATCTAATTTGATCAAGAAACCTTACACATTACTAAGACCTAGCTCTTTAGCCCAGACATCAGCATGCTTGACCATCTACATCAGGAAAAGAAAAACATTACTATATTTAACAGACGTAATATTGAAACGAGGTATGAGGATCAATTGATTATACAATAACTTAATCAGAAGAACTTTCGAGTGTATCAAAATTAGCCCAAGAGTTTTTCTGTCGTATTTCCAGTCCCAAATAATATCTCACAATTAATTGTATTGTATGGTACTGCCCTCCCTCCCTCACACACACACAATGATGATGATAAACACCTTAAAACATGAAGGACAATTTGAAATACTGTCCCAATAAAATGAGCAATGGTTATGATAATACTAACGAATAATGACGCCTCTACCTTAGGAGGTAGTTTAGCCTTCTGCATTACAGAAGAGGGAGAGCAATTGTCCATTAAATGTAACACCAAAACACAAGCTGAATGTGTGTGTGTGAGTAAGGTAAGCAGCCATCCCATTGCATAAATTAGAAGATATAGCAATTTTCTAAGATCGCTAAGAATAAAGTCAGATAGCTCAGTATACCCAAAGTGTTAAAAAGTGGCAATAGGGCTCCAATAGATCTGTTAATATCATTCATAATATGTATAACAAAGAGCTGTGGATATGGGCATCCCTAGAGCAAGGGCTATGACAATATTCACAGAATATGCAAAACTGATGCAGGACCTTTGCTTTGTAGCAAGTACATGAGCCCCAAAAATCAATAACATTATGGAAAATTGTTAAATTTTGTAAAACTAATTATTCTATATGCTAACTTCACCAACTATGTGAATATCTCTATTTTTGAGATAAGAGACCACAGAGACCTATGGCCATATTTATCCTTTGGCAATATGCCCCTTGATATATAAGCATAGTACATGTATAAATATATAAGCTTTTCTTTATCTGTATGTTAATGAAGCATCTACTGTTAAGAAATAAGAACTACCTTGCATGTTGACATAATTAACTATTGTCCACAAAAACATTCTTACTCCATGATCATGATGTGTTGATGTGCGTGCTAATTGCTAAATGGTTTGCCATAGAGTTTTGTGCTACTTGTAATATATGACAGGATGGGAGCGAGTAAGCAGTGATGCCCTAGCACAAAAGGTTTATGGAAAAGTTTGAACTAAAATTAACATACACCCTAAACAACTTCCCGTTTTGTATATATGAGGTTGTACAGCTCTATGACTAAAGTCAAGTAGCTTGGTAAACATTCCATAAATGCTAAATATTAAAAAGGAAGTAAGTGTGCAACAGATCTGTTATGTGTAGTTATAAATTCATAAGATGGGTTAATCAAGAGCTGTTGATCATGATAAGATTTCTATTAGAATCATCATCCATATTGAGTCATACATTAAACATAACAGATAAAGAGATTTAACCAAATCTCAACTTCTTCTTTACCTAAATTAAAATTATTGTTCTTGGCATCGAATTGAAGAACCGAAATCTGGAGTAAATGCTAATTGCTTATAATTGAGAATCACTATGACTACAACTATGAACCGACATGAGAGATAGTTCATTAGTAAAGGAATAAGAATGGTACCCCTTCCAATATCCACCACCAGTGCCCATCAATCTTGGGTCCCTGAAGACTTGATTCCAATAACGTACTTCTACTGGCACCTACCCCATTGAAAAAAAAGGAAAACAGATTATTAAGCATCAGGATATAACAATTGTGATGACAACTTTTATATGTGCAGCTAACAAACTCTATTGTAAATCTAAGAGTGAAAAAGAAGAACACCCTTAGAGTCACATAAATCTAAAGAGGTGCTAAGAGGGTAAACATACAAATTCTTTTTGAACAAAAAAAATACAGAAACATAACCCCTTCAATAATATAATCTACTACAGTAAATTATTGGCAGAAATTAATTAATAAACTGTAAATAACATTTATTTCTTCCCAAAACGAAAAAGAATGGATGGAATAACAAAATACCGACCTGAGAAACATTGTGGGTGAGATCAAGGTCAGCATATTCCAAGGCCACAAGGTCTGGGGCTCTAATCAGCATTCTCCAGTAGTATTCTGTCTAGAACACTTTCCCCAGTATCCAAATCACCAACAACTTTAGTAAGGAAAAGATCCCAGGAATCACTGTTAATGTCTCCACTTGATATTGACATAGATATTACTCTATCCATTTCAGCATCCTCTACTGAGTCACAGAGCCCCTCAATCAACATAGCATAAGTAGACTTGTTCGGCAAATAGCCTTTTTCGAACATCTCGTCCAAAATCCTAATTCCCTCTTTCGCTTTTCCAATCTTACAGAATCCTTTGATCAATACATTATATGTAAAAGAATTCAGAGAATATCCTTTCTCCACCATGTCATCCCATAACCTCCCTGCCTCACACAACTCCCCCACATCACACATTCCAGAAATAAGCACGTTGTAAGTCATGACATCTGGAGGCTCACTCGTCTCAAACTGATCAAACAATTTCCTGGCTTCCCACACTTCTCCCTTCTTACAAAGCCAGTATATGAGCGTGCCCAATACAGCATTATCCGGCGTGCAATTCTTCTTCAAAAGCCTCTTCCACAGTACACAAGCATCCTCCACCTTCCCTTCGCAACACAAAACATCAATCACCTTACAACAGAGCGCCGAGCTCGGTATATACCTCTTCTCCACCATATCATCAAGCAAATTAACCGCTTCGCCCGACTTCTTTTCCTTACAATAAGCTTCAATCATAACCCCATAAGTAACCTCATTGGCGCCAACCCCATTATCCTCCATCTCATCCATAACCTTAATAGCCTCAACCAGCTTCCCCTGCTTCACATACCCATCCATCAATATAGTATATGTAGTCACATCAGGAAACCACCCTCTGTCCAAAATCTCACCAAACACCCTCTTGGCACCAACCATATCGCGCCGCATTGGGCACAAATCCCATGGCAGGCATTTCATCGAGCACCTGGTGTGCAGTCTCCAAATCATTTCTCTTACACAGTGCTTTGATCAATATATTACAACTAAACACATTCAGCGCCACCCCGAACCTCTCCCTACAGTTCCGAAACACCGAGTGAACCAATCTGTACTCGGATTCTGAACCAAAGCGTTCAGCAACGCATTCAAGGACCTCACGGATCGTTGGGTGCCGAATTTCGGAATGGTGATAAATGTCTTGAAGGCGAGTTTAGGGCGTGAAACGACGCCGTAATTGCGGATTAGGGAGATGAAGAGGTCCTCGCCTCATCGGAGATTGGAGGTGCGGAGGTCGGAGAGGAGGGGGTCGACGAGGTGAAAAGCGCGGGAGCGAAGGAGGCGGCGGATGATGGCGTGGTAGGTGTGGTAATTATGGTGAAATCCGGGGTGGTATTTGGAGGCGTGGTGGAAGATTTGGAGGGCGAGGTCGAGTTTGGGCTCGCGAGTGATGAGGCGCTTTGGGTGGAGGTGTTGGGGCCAGTTTTCGATCGGAGGGGTGACGGTGTAGGAGTGGAGGAAATCGACGGCGGAGGTGGAGGTGGAGAAGGGGACAGCGGTGATTGAGTGGAGGAGAGAGAAGGGCTTGGGGGAGAGGTTCCGGCGAAGCAGCATGGTGTTGAACTAGTGTTAACGGTCTGAGTGTAACAGAAATATGTATTTTAAGAAAAGTAAAATTATCTGATTGCCCAGTAACTTTCCAACTTTTATAAATTTTGCCAGAGTTATTTTTATGGGAAAAATGCACCGACATAGTCTGGATCCTCGGAGGACTGTCAAAATGATACCTGAACTTTCAAATGTATCAAAGTGATACCTGGACTTCTAATTTGTTGTCAATGTAGTACCTACGGGGACTTTCCGTCATGAGTTCGTCAGTTCGAGTCTCGTGTGACGCTCGTGACCCCCAAAAAGAGGGCTAAATGACTTATGTGCCCTCCAATTGCTTTATAAGACCAGACCAACATGTTTTTCCCGCGAAAACACTTTCTTGACCATTTTTCCCTTGATTTATTCCCTCCAGTTTTGACTAATTTACATTGCTTCCCTCCAAAATATGCTGACCTAGTTGACCATCACAAGTTTCACATATGCTCAACCAACCAAAACAGTACCATATGAAGTCTTGCAAATCTAGGTTTATAACTCCATCCAATTAAAAAAGAAAATTAAAACAAGAAGGGCCAATATTGCTCCATAAACCAATATACTTTGTTCAACAAACAATTCAAAATTTCCAGAAAAGAGAGCAATTTAACAACCCTTTCTCATATGGCCTACAATCATTCCAAAACAATGCCAATGTTCAATACATCATAGGCCTACAAACATGTAACAAAAACTTGGGGGCATCTTCACAACTTGCCTCAAAATGCTACAAATTCCGATTCAGGTTGGCTTTTCTGCTGTGCCTTTTTTGCTGCAGGGTTTTGGCTGGTTTGAGTTAGAGGTTCATGGATGGTTTGTGAAGTAGAAGCCCTTGTATTGGTAGCTTGGTTTCCCTCCATGGTCTTCATCTTCTTCCAAGCCTTCCTAGACTTGATGATTTGTTCCTTCAAGGTGCCATTGCCATTTGAACCTTGAACTTTTGGTGCCTGCATATCCAACAATACATAACCATAACCATAACCATAACCATAACCAATTAAGACACTTATGCAACCATAAACAACATAACTAGAACAAGCCACCGAACAAACCAACTCATACATATCACAAACGCAAAACATTAACCATCCCTTAACTTTTACGAAAAACCAAAAATGCACAGATCAGATCAAATCAAAAACAAATATCATGTAACAAACATAGGCTTGCATATTACAATGGAAAAATCAACCAACCTGCTGCCTTTGTCTCTTCTTAGTTTGCTGTGGTGCAATAGAACTCCCTTCCCCCTGAAATTAAAAAAAAAGTTAATGTTAACTTTTTGAAACATTCTTTGCACACTTAAGACCAAAAACAAAACAAGTATTGTAGTGACTTACTCCTTGTTGTGCAGCTGCTGCTTTTTTGGCCTTTGTGATTGGGCAACCCAACCTATTATGGCCTTTTTTGAAGCAGACTTGGCATGTCATCTTTGAGTAGGTTCTTGGCATCTTTGATTTATCAATTGGGGCTGGTGGAGGCTGCTTCTTCTCATCGGGCTCTTTGGTTCTCTTCATTTTAGGTCTACCGGCTTGCTTCTTATATGGAGGAGGTGCTATAAGGTAGTCCACTTGGTCCCAATCATCCTGACCAGCAATAGGATGAATAATGGGATTATAGGATTCCATATAAGTACTTGACATCAAGTAATCATCACAAAAAAGAGCAGGGTCTGCCTTTTTTCTTCTAATGGCACAAATGGCATGGACACAAGGTATTCCACTTATCTGCCATCTCCTACATGTGCAAATGTGAAGCCTTAGGTCCACTGCATGCTTGCTGCCATTTTCACCCCCTCCAGTTATTTGGAACTCAAATTCACCAGAGTGATAAGCTCTATAACAGCTGCTCCTTTCTGCCACCTTCTCTAATATCTTCCTAATCCTTGGACCAACCATATCAGTCCATCTTTGAGCTGCCACTCTTCTATTTGCCATCCTTACCATCATATCCATCCTTATCTTCTCCAACATTGTTATAATAGGCTTGTCCCTAGCTGGCAGGATTGCTGCATTGAATGACTCACAAAGATTGTTCAACAAAAGGTCACACCTTGAATCATCCCTAAAATAAGCCCTACTCCATTGTTCTGGAGACTTGTTCTGAAACCAAGTCCATGCCTCATCATCCAATCCCTTCATCTCATCCATGTGTTTATTGAACCAAACCTTGGTGCTTGATCTAGCTGCATCCCACAGTAGTTGCTTTAGCCTTTCACCCGGATGCTTGCCCTTAAAGTTGTTGTATAGGTGCCGGACACAGTGTCTATGTTCTGCCCCAGGAAATAATTCAGCTATGGCCATCCCCAAACCTTTTTGCTTGTCTGTGATAAATGTGTAAGATGAAGGCCTTTCCATCTTCAGATCCCAAGCCAAGTACTCCAGAAACCATCTCCAAGTGTCTCTGTTTTCAACTTCAGTAATTGCCCAAACAATGGGGAACATACCGTTGTTCCCATCAACACCAACAACACTAAGTAGTTGACCAGGGTGCTGGCCTTTAATATGGCAGCCATCTAATCCAATCAAAGGTCTACAACCCTCAATCCACCCTTTCTTGTAAGCTGGCAGGCAGATATAGAGCCTATGAAACCTCCTCACCTCACCTACCATCTCTGTCTTGATCTGAACTGTAGACCCTAGGTTGCTCCTCAGCAACTCCTTCTTGTAACTTGCCAACATATTGTACTGCTGTATGTAATGCCCCTCATTCATCCTTTTGGCCTTTGCTCTCCTTCTTGCAATTTTTTGCATGCTTACATCAAGATTGAATTTCTTTTGGATATGGTTCTGCATCCCCTTCCTAGACCACTCCTCATCCACCAACAAGTCTTCTTGTACTTCCTTCGCTATTCTGTGGTATGTTAGATGATGACTCTCTGTAAGATGAGCACACTTATGCTCAGGTTTCAATGTCTTGATGACAAGAGTGCTTGGACCAAGTTCTGTAATGTTCCTGGCATACAACCAAAATGGGCAGCCCAACTGACATTTAACCTCAATCTTGTTTCTGCTATTCTTTTGAAACCTCAATCCTCTTCTGGTCACCAACCCACACTCTCTAATTGCTTCCTTAAGTACCTCAGAGTTTGCAAAAACATGGCCAGCCACAAACTTTGGGTTCTTCAAATCTACCCTTCTGTTCCAAGACTTCAACTTAATTCCTCTCCAAGTGGGGAAGGGAAGTGGATTACCTTCTTCATCTTCTTCACTTCCAGAACCAGTCAAAGTCTCAAGCTCATCTGTCCCTCCACCATCATCACTGCATTCCCCTCCGAAGCCCATTTATTCAAACTCTTCCACAACTCTCGGATTGGACACATTTTCTTCAAACTGGACATCATCTTCAGAATCAACGGGATCGTAGTCTGAGTCAATGTAAAAATCAGAACCTCCTGAACTTGAGTCACTGTCCTCTTCAAACTCATAGACCTTCTCCCCTTTGCTTCTGGTCTTATACCTTACCTCCTTTGTTTGTCTCCCCTTCTTTTTGGATGCAGATCCTCCAGCAACCTTCTTGCCTTTCTTTTCGGATGCAACTGGTTCAGCAACCTTGTTGCCCTTCTTTTTGGATGCAACTGGTTCAGCAACCTTCTTACCCTTCAACCTCACTAAACCTCCTATTCTTGCTCCCCTGTTTGCCACCTACTTCTCTTCTTGGTTCAGCTGCTTGTTGAACTGGTTCAGCTGCTTCTTGAACTAGTTCAGGCCTTGGTTCAGCTGGTTCTTCAACTGGTTCAGGCCTTGCTTCAGCTGGTTCTTCAACTGCAGGCCTTGCTTCAGCTGCTTGTTCAATTGGGTGAGCTTCAACTTCAATTGGCCTTTGCTCTCCCTGATCTTGGACCACTTCTGTAGCTTCAACCTCAGTTGCTTCAAATTGAGATGCTTGAGCAGCTTCCACACTTGACTCCTTTGCTAGATCTGTTTCTTCAGCTGGCCCTTCAGAAAACTTCAGTTTCTTACCCTCCCACGGCCTCTTCACTACATGTTTCTCTCTAGGGCTCCTAATGAATGTGTTGTAAAATCCACTAAATACCCCGAATACCCCTTCAGACCCTCCTCCTTTCCCATTGTTACCATTCTGCCCCTGCCCCATGTGACTTCCATCTCCTTGACTAGCAAACAAATTGGGCACCAAGTCACTAAGACCATTAAAGGTACTTTGACTTGCCTGCTGCTCCTCCACCCTGCCATCCACATCACTATCTGAGTCTAAATTGATGACACCATCTACCCCTTCCATCGGCCTGCTTCCTTCACCAACCACATTAACTCTACTAGAACCAGAACCCCCCACACTTGGCCTATTTAGCTTACTTCCAAAAATGTTGGCATCTTGTTTTGCCTTTGCTTTCTCTGCTACTGTCATCCTATTAAGAGGATTCTCCCAATTTGGATCAACAGGTCTCAAATCATCCTCTTCAGCCTCTTTTTTTCTCCTCCTACCACCACCAGTTATGAAGACACTAATCTGCCTTGTCTTCAGCGGAATAAGCTTCACCATTTCAAGTGCATCAGCATCATTCCTAATCGACATCCAACCCTCATCGCAGAGTGTCCCAGGCAGCTTAAAGTAGTATGATATAGGCTTCTCCCTATATCCTAGATCCCATGCTATGTTCCCAAACTCTGTCCATGCAATCTTATCTGGGTCTAGACCATCTAGCCAAATTCTCCCACCATCCTTGTTGAACCTAGCTACTTTGTACTTCTTCCTACCATCAGGCATCTCGTCAAAATAACCACCATGGTGTATAAATCCTCTGGAACTGAAAACCAAATAAAAAAAGCAGAAAGCTTAAAAATCCACTTCTAATCAAATCGAAAATGCATACTTAAAGCCTAACCCTTGCATATCGGCAGAAAACCCAGAAATAGCTCATCTATAAATGCCTATAATTTCGCAATTCATGTAATTAGAAGATTAAAAAACTGTTCTGGAAATTCAAACTTCAAGGTTCCAATGAAAAACGACAAATAGAGGGAATAGAATACATGGACCACTCCCAATTTGAAGTTTAAAAATTCACCCCCAAATCCCGAAACCATAAACAACCATTTCATCTAAATCAAAACCCTAATCTTTGTTTACCCTAATCTGGACTCAGATTCTCTGTAAAACTCGTTTTTTACCATGTCCGACACTGTTCTCACAAGGAAGGAGATGAAAGTGAGACTTACTGTCTTTGCGTCTCGGTCCAGATTCTCTGAAAAACCTCCACATCTTCGCCATCGATCACTTTTTGTCGGGAATCCAATGGAATCGAATCCTTTCCAGCCTGGTTGATTCACTTTTGTCGACTTTTGGGTTTGGGAAGAGTGGGAGTTCGAGTATGATTTAGGTCGAGTTCTCTGTGTAAGTGTACTTGGTTTGGGGGGAATCGAAGTTTTCATCGATTTTTGGGACTGATGTGAGTAAAAAGTCCATTTAGCCCTCTTTTTGGGGGTCACGAGCGTCACACGTGACTCGAACTGACGGACCCGTGATGGAAAGTCCCCGTAGGTACTATGTTGACAACAAATTAGAAGTCAAGGTATCACTTTGATATATTTGAAAGTTCAGGTATCATTTTGACAGTCCTCCGAGTGTCCAGACACTGTCTGTGCATTTTTCCCTATTTTTATTTTCTTATTATGTTGTCCTTCAATTTTTGCGCATTTGTTAGAGCAAGTTCACCCGATGGGTCACTGTATCAGATACTATCCACTATGACCTACAAAGCCAGGTCAGTTTGTAGGTGCTTTGACCCAGTGGCCTAGATGATGGAAATAAACATAAAAAAACTGTGAACAATATCTGACCCAGTAACCCAATGGATGAACTTTTTTAGATGTCGTCAATTTTCAACAGTTTTATCTAGTTTCTATTAAACTCACATGTCATGGTATTGATGTGTTGTTTAGAGAGATTGGATACCTGGAAATACAAAAATATCATGTTGGAATGAAAAATATAAAATTATTGAAATATTTTGAATGAAATTACTGAAAATTGATGACAAAAGGTAAATCAATCGAAATTATAAAAGAACCTTTTTCTTACAAAAGGTATAATTTATCAGAACTGAAAAGTTAAGGGGATTAATAAACAAACATGAGAAATCTTATGAATTCATTTAGAACCTTTTCTTACAATGGCAAATCAAATCCCCAGTGAAATCTGCTGTTTTGGCTACAACCAGAGAGTAACGGAAGTAATCCAAAAACTCAGCCATCTTGTGATCTTGACTACTAGAGTTAAGAGGTGAGTAAATCAAAATCAACTGAGAGAGAATTTGATAATTGTGCTTACAACTCAGACATCAAGACATGGCATTATTGGGCCTGTGAGCAATCTTAACCTTCGCCTATCTCCAGCAAGTCCAAGAGTTGAGACCCTTAAAAAATTTGCTCACCATCTTATAATGCTGCATATCAAGAAACAGGGCAGAAAGAGGAGACATTACCCAGCTTTTCCAAGTATCAATTGACAACGACATGTAAAAATGGGAAGGGCAAAGACCAGAAATTGGCAAGTGCGACATACCGTAGGAAGTGCGACATATCCTATGAACTGTGGAAACCCAAATCTCATCGATCCTGAGGTGGGGGATGTGAGAAATCTTGGGCCAATCTTCACCCGTTTCTGTTTGGCACCGTTTCTTAAACAAAGGACATCCAATGATACGTAGATGAGAAAGAGAAGTGGGTAGCCCACTCTCTGGCAAGCACCGGAGACCAGGGCAATTCCAAATTAACAATTCTTAAAGAGAAGTGGGTAGCCCACTTTCTGGCAAGCACTGGAGCGCAGGGCAATTCCATATCAACAATTGTTCAAGAGAGTTGAGATGGCCAAACCACTTGGTGTCGTCGATGGTCTCACAATTCAGACGGTAGATGTGGAGATAAATGAGAGTGCTAGGCAACTGCCCCTCCTTCGCAAACCAATCTACTTCATCGTCGAGTCGAAGTCAAATGCCAAGTCTGCAAGTGTCAAGTCAGAGTTTGTCAGATTCTGCACACTCTTTGCATTCAGTTTTTTACACTCCTTGATGACAAGTGAGTTTAACTTTGATTGGAATCCCCCTTCCGGAAAACATTCCAATTCTCGGCAATTTTCTACCCACAAAAACACAAGAGTACCTTCATTATGGTCACCTCCACCATAAGACCAATCTTTCCATCCACTCATATTGTTGAATTTTAAAGACTGGAGAGATCTAAATGTTTTATTCACACTAGAAGTATTGTCGTCACCGTAATAGAATTCAGAACCTATAGACACCACTCCATGTAACCCAGAAATATAAAGCTCTCTGAGGGAAGGTAGCTATCCCAATGGTGGCAAGGAGATACAATTCTCACAATTAACAAGATGAAGATCAACCAGAGCAGAGGAATAATAATATTCTGACCAACCTGGAAATCTTTTTCCTCCATAACCTCTAATTCTAAGCCTTTCCAGGTTCAGGTGAGGTTGGAGCTTCTCAATTAAGCACTTCTCTTTCTTCAGTTCTGTTTCCTCGCCAATCCAAAACTTGGTCATTGAGCTCTTCTATTTCTTCCCTTATGATTCCTTCCCAATTCAAATCTACTAAATTATTCAAATTATCAGACTCTGCTTTGTCTTCACTTACATCCCATTCTGCCCAACTCAGAACTAGTTCATTAAGAAACTTCTTGTCCCTCAGAATGTAGGCCTCCAAACCGCTGCTATGCACAAGCCCTGAAATACAAAGTCTTCCACGCAAATTTTGAAGCTTCTTTAACTGTGGCAAATTATCCCCAGCAGTGTGTCTGTCTAGCACAAACTCTGGTAACATTTGGAGATCTTTCAATTAAATTACCCATATATGGTGGCATCTTTTTTATCTTTGTAACTTTAATATTCAGATGACTCAAGTTGATCAATCTTCCCAAGTAGTGTGGCAGCTCAGTAAGGTGCCAACAGTGTGAGACAACAACAATGCTTGCAAGTTATACAAATTACAAATTGTATCAGGTAAACTTTCGATGGAACTGTAAGACAAGTCCAAGTGCTTAAGATGTTTCAAGTTGTCAATTGAATCAGGCAATTCCTTAATATTGTACCATGATAACTTCAGCATTCTTAAACATTGAAACTTTGGCAATGCCTCGTAGAGTCCTTTGCCCGACAACTTCCACCGCACATAATATGGTACTAATGGTAGAAAGGTGTGCAAACATTTAGCTTGCTGTAAAGCTGGCCTCAAACATCTCTTAGCTATCAGCCTCAAACATCTCATCATGATCTTCCGACATATATGAAAAATGACGAGTCTTGATCAAATTGGTGGGTGGATCACTGCCCTCCCACCTAAAACAAAATTCTCCTGGTACAAAGCTTGCTAAATCATTGATAAGGTCATGCATGGTGAAATATTGATCAGATCGTGATGAAACTTGAAAAAATGACCTTGAGATTAGATCATTGAAGTTGTCTTCTCCGATTTCGTCTGTTGTTTTGTTTCTTATGGGTTGCAATAGATCTTCAGCCTTCCACAAGTAAACCAATTCAGATGTTTTGAACTCATAGTTCTTGGGAAATATCAAGCAATACGCAAAACAACGCCTGAGATGTGGAGGCAGATGCTTAAATCTCAACCAAAGAGATGGCAAAATGTCACTCTCCTCCTGTGGCAACTCCCACATCTCACTGTTCAATATACTTTCCCATTCCCCCACAGTTAATTTAGAATATAAGAGACCCCCAAGGGACTTAATAGCCAAAGGAAGGCCATTGCACTTTCGTACAATTTGTCTACCTATTTCTTTAAGATGTGAGCGTACGTGCACCAACACTTCCATTTTTGAAGGCATGTTTTTTAAATAATGACTAGCTATCTTCTGCAGACATTGGCATGAGACAGTGAGCTTCAAGAGTACACACCATATGTGCAACATCTTGATTGCATGTTGTGACAATAATCTTACTTCCATGTGCTGCAAATTGGAAATTACCTCAAGACCTCCCATTCAGTATAATTCTTATTCCACAGGTCGTCAAGAACAAGGAAAATCATTTTCCCCTTCAAAGCCGCCTTCAATTTTGACTGAAGTAGATTTAAGTTCACAATGTTGCAAGCATCTGAAGTAAGGGACTCATAAATTTGTTGTGATATCCGAAGAACATCAAATTTTCAGAAACACATGCCTATGCTTGGATGTCAAAATGTTGTTCAACTCTATCATCGTTGTACAAAAGCCGGGCAAGGGTGGTCTTTCCGATCCCACCCATACCCACAATAGGAATCACACTTATCTTATTGCCACTCTCATCATCTGATAGTAACAATTCAATAAGTCTCTCCTTCTCGTCATCTCTACCATACACACCAGAGTCTTCGACCAAAGATGTTGATAGTAGTGTTTTTTTTTTTTTTGATGAATGAATAACTTCATTAAAAAACTAAGATTACAATGATATTGGGTACAAAGAGCTCTAAATAACACTCTCCCCACTTTAGACTTCACAAGTGAAGTCCAAACTGACACACTGATGGAGCCAAACTGGCGCCGACTCCAAACACAAAAAAGGTTGACTTAACTGCAAAGCTTCCTTTGCAAGGCGATGTGCAACCCTGTTACAATCACGCTTCACAAAGTGCCAATTATAACTAGAAAACGATAAAACTAACTGCTTAACTTCATCTAAAATATGGCCTTCCGAACTTAGATCACCACTCACATCATGCAATGCATTTAGTACTGTTAGCGCATCTCCCTCAACTTCTAAACTCAAAAATCCAACATGTAGAGCAAACCTGAGACCATGCAGTAGTGCCAAAGACTCCACAGCCCTCGGTGAAATATTACCAACCTGGGGAACTGCCATAGCCCCCCGTAGATTTCCTTGATGATCTCGGAAAATAACGCCCAGCCCACGCACATACACCTTTCTTAACATCCGTTGCCCCATCAAAATTCATCTTGAGGCAGCCCAAATTAGGAGGTTTCCAAACATGACGCTCCAAATTTAGATTCTCCTTCGCTGTTCCTTGCACATCTCTTCTCGGTTCACACTTGTTAGCTTTCGCATTGGCCGCATCAAATTGTAGCTGCCACTCTCCAGCTGCAGAAACTAATTCCTCTGGCTTTAAAGTCCTTTCACCATGACGGTGAAGATTTCTATTTCTCCAAATCCACCAAACAATAAATCCAAAAGCTTCCAAGTCACTTCCAACAGCGGTATCAATGACATGTGCAATAAGGTCAAATAGAGATGGTTCTTGCCATACCTTACATCCTTCACGTAAAAAAGAAAGCTTCCAGACCCTTTTTGCATGAGGACACTCCCAAAATACATGAATTGTAGATTCCACAGCTGCATTACAAAGCCAACACGAGGCATCTGGTGTTATCTTTCTTCTTTGCAAATTCTGGCCACATGGAATATAATTAAGAATAGCCCTCCAAAGCAATAGTTTAATTTTATGTGGTACTTTCAAAGCCCAAATTTTCCTCCAAACTACCGACACACTTGAAGAGCTACATTAAACCACACTTCCACTCTTTTTTGCTATCAAATCACTAGCCACCCAATACCCCGTTTTCACACTGTAGCTTCCATTCTTCGTATAATGCCAAACCAACCTATCCGGAATCATTCGTAACCCCAAAGGCATACTTAATATCATCTCTGCCTTATGATCTAGGAAGCTTGATTTTATTAAAGGAAAATTCCAAGCCCCAGACTCTGTAAGTGGGTTAGCCACAGTCCACTCTGCTGGAAGATTTACAGGCGATACAACTTTAAAACTAGTAGGGCAAGGTAACCAACGATAGTCTCTAATTCTAACGCGCTGACAATTTCCAATACGCCACCTAGTTTCGCAATCAAGCACCTGTTTACCCCAAATCAATCCTCTCGAAACTACCGAAGGGGTTGTCCCCAAAGAAGCATTCAAAAAACATGTGTTCAGAAAGTACTTAGCATGCAAAATTTCACTAACCAACGACCTCCTACCCCAGAAAATCCTCCAGACAGTTTTAGCTAACATTGCTTGATTAAACGTCCGCAAATCCCTGAAACCAAGACCTCCATCTACTTTTCGTTTACATAACTTCTCCCAGCCACCCCAATGTATACCTCTAGCACCACCACCTTTACTCCACCAAAATTGGCTCACCTTAGATTGGAACTTCTTACAAACGCCAATTGGCAACTGGAACACACTCATAGAATAAGTGGGAATAGCTTGAGCCACAGCTTTAATAAGAACAAACTTACCCGCTTTTGAGAGGAACTTCCCTTGCCAACCCTGCAAATGAGTATCCAATCTCTCATTTATCTTCCGAAAAACATCCTTTTTATTCCCACCAATAGTTGTTGGCAACCCCAAATATTTTTCATGGAAATCGACAACTGGCACATAGAAAATCTCTTGTATTTCTATTTTCTGTTGATCAGGGACAGTTGGACCAAAAGATAAAGCCGACTTCTGAAAATTAATCCTTTGTCCTGCCGCACTCTCATACAGTAGCAGACATTGCTTCAACTAAATACTATCATGAATAGTCGCATTAACAAATAGGAGACTATCATCCGCAAATAAAAGATGACAGACAGATGGTGCTGAAGGGGCAACTCATACCCAATGAAACATTCCTACCTCATCTGCGCGATGTAGGAGTCCAGACAATCCTTCAGAGATAAGAAGAAATAAATACGGAGACAGAGGATCACCTTGACGAATGCCTCAAGTAGGAGTAAAGTGCCCAACCGATTGCCCTTTCCACAAAATGGAAAAAGATACTGACTTCACACACTTCATCACCAACTTTACCCAACCATCTGCAAACCCCAATTTCTTCATCACTTCTGCTAAAAAATTCCATTCCACCCGATCATACGCTTTGCTAATGTCCAACTTTAAAACCATCTTAGGCTCCGTAGTTATCTTTTGAACCCGAATAGAATGTATCGTTTCAAAAGCCGCAATAACATTATCCTGTATATTCCGTCCTGGAACAAAAGCACTTTGGGTGCTAGAAATAATATCTGGTAAAAACTTCTTCAACCTATTGGCTAACATTTTAGAAATCAGCTTATACACTATTGAACATAAGCTGATGGGTCTAACAGTACTTCATTGACTAGCAGTCAGATCAATAAGAGAAATCAAAGTATGATTGAACTCCGCAAACTCCTTCCCATCATTCAACACTCCCAAACAAAAGTCACAAATTGAATCTCCCACTATATGCCAATAGGATTTAAAGAACAACACAGACATTCCATCCAACCCCGGGGATTTCGTTGCACCCATATATTTTAACGCCCCTTCTACTTCCCATCTTTCAAACTTCTTTAATAGCATGCCATTGATATCATCAGATACCTTCTTCGAAAGTGTATCAAGGACTAGCTCCATATTGTTGCACCCTTCAGAAGTGTACAAACGTGAAAAATAAGACACAAACGCACCTTGAATAGACTCCAGATCTTCACACCAAGTCCCAGCCTCGTCAAAGATTCCCTGCACCCTATTCTGTTGACCACGACCCTTAGCCACGGCATGAAAAAACTTTGTATTCTGGTCTCCCTCTTGTAACCACTGAACTCGTGACCGCTCCTTCCAAATGGACTCCTCATAAATCGTATACTTCTCTAATTCATCTTTTATAGCAGCTCTCTTTCTCATATCTACCTCAGTAACTATATCAATTGGAAAACATTGCAACTCTCTTTTCAAACCTTCAATTTTGCTTGGAATATGCCCCACCACCTTTTTGTTCCAATCATGTAGCCTCTCAGCACAACAACGAATCTTGGTGGCAAGAGAATCTGCCTCCCCATCCTCCCATACTTTTTTAACAATATCACCACACTGGTCTTCCTTAACCCAAAAGCTTTCAAATAGAAACCTCCGCTTGCTTGTAGAATTCTGCCATAACCCAACTCCGAACATATCAAAGAGTAAAGGAAGATGGTCACTTGCCCCCACATCCATATGAAACACATGTGCATTAGGATAAGATAGAGCTGCTGCCATATTCAGAAATCCCCTATCTAGTCTTTCGGAAATCGTACCGTTGCTCCAAGTGAACATAGGCCCTGTAAAGTCAATTTCTTTGAGGCAACACTCATTCACCACCTAGCCAAACCACTCCATTTGATGCAAAGGTCAGAGTCTACCAGCACTTTTCTCCTCATCCCTGAGTATTTCATTAAAATCACCGAATACAATCCAATCATCCATCGACAACAAATGAGAAAGACGACGCAGAACCTCCCAAGAATGGTGCGTTTCACCTGTTGTCGGATTTCCATAAAATCTAGTTACGCGAAACCTCTTACCATTAACCCTCACAACACAATCAATAAATCCCTGCGTAGAATCCACAATATCAACTTCTAAACTATCCTTCCAAAAAAGAGCTAAACCTCCCCCCTTTCTCCCTTGTTCTTTCCACCACCCTACTCTGAGTATAACCCAGAGAAATACACACCTTAGTTATCGCCTCTTTCTTCTTCTTAGTTTCCATCAAGAAAACCAAATAGGGATCTTATGCCCTAAGCAACTTCTTTAGGGCATTGAATGTGGACGGGTTCCCAAGCCCGCGCATATTCCAACTTAGTATGATCATTGTTCGTGGTGGGCCCTCTCCTCGGGTCGCACCACTTCAGTCCTTATCACTGTAGAACTATATCTTCCATTCCCAGCAACCTTCTTTGACAACTTCTTAGGAGAGCAATCCCCTAATCTCTTTCTAGGTGAACGAGATAGAACAATCCCCTTTTCTTTCCCTCGCTTCTGAGGCGAAAATTTCTTCGGCAACACATCAGTATCACCTATAACTGTTCCTTTCCTCCCTTTTCCATTTCCTTTCCGCCTTCCACCTTGTGACTCAACAACGATTTCTTTCCCTTTCACCATCTTTTCGCCTTCCACCTGAAAATGAACCTGAGAAAGGCCCAAATCGCCCTTTACAATGCCTTCAACAACTAGAACATCAAACAATGTCAAATCCGTGCTCCCTCCAATACTTGAATTTTCACTCATTGGCACATCATTCAACACACTAGTCTCCAAAAGTAACCTCCTTCTTTTCGATACATGACACTGTTCAACTCCATGCAAAACCCTATCAGAATGAACTGCCCCTGCCATCTCTTTATCCTCCCCTTCTTCTCTATCACGTACAACTCCACACAACATGTTATCAGACACCTTCATTGACCACCCTTTCCTCCCCACATTCAGACCAAAAGAGCGCCCTTGTAACTGACCATGGGGATCAATAGAATACACATCCTTAGAGAGTGTTTTCCACCGTCCATATTTCACCTTCGTTAATTTCCCCTCCAACCTAGCAGCACAATTGGTCCCTACATGATCCAACCGACCGCAATATAAGCAAAAGTGGGGAAGATGTTCATATTCAAAAGTCACCGCACTCAAATGGGCATCAATAGGAGCCAGTTGCATTTGAATACCCTTCCTTAGAGGTTCGATCACAAGTCTTCAAACCCACCCTAATTCTAAAAAAACTACTAGTTCCGTCATCAACCATCCCTATATCAGTAAAATCATACTCCCCAATGCTCCTCCCAATCTTTTGACCGGTCTTTATAGTAAGAAAGGCAGGTGGGAGCCCTCTAGCACGAATCCAGAACTTTTGGACCGTAAGAGAGACCGCTCCAGGGTCAACCATCCCATCTGAAATAGCAAGAGCCAATAACGCATTATCAAAAGACCATGGACTTCCCTTTAGCACTCTTTGCCTGTCACCCTCAGTTTTAAAAGAAAATACAAATCGATCAGAGTTCACCCAATCCAAAATGGAAAAATCCTCCTTGGTCTTCCAAAGCTTTCTCAAGATATTCCTGAAAGACTCCTTATTCACAGTCCGGTTGGAGAGAACTTTACCAACAAGCCAGAACCGCTCATCCATAAGCGATTTCGGATCCTCCACCGTTATTACCTCCAGTTCCTCCTCGTCATAAATGGCGAGGCGCCGAGAGAAATCTCCCACTACTTCTTCCATCTTAACCAACAGGTTACCACAACGGGTCCACAACCACACAAGCTGATATAGTAACCACCACCTGCACGACTGATTCACGGGCGGCGCAACCACTTAGTGGTACTCGTCAAATAAACTCTAGGTTTTTACTCTAAACCCTAACTCCGAAAGAGAAGGGACTTTTTTCCCCCGATCGACCTCCTCTTATTTTTAGCTCCTTTTTGTTGACGGTAGTGTTTGTAATACCCTGTATCCAGCACTTGCTTCCAATTTATTTTTATTTTATAATTCTTGTTGGGATTTTTATTTATGGTATGGTTATCTATTTATTATTTTCCATAATTTTATTTATTATATGTAATTTATTTTAATTAAAATTAGCTAATATATCTTAGCGTACCGCGTACCCGTACCACAATATTCCCTATTTCATGTAACTCTACCACTAGAGATGGTGTGAAGCTCCCAAGTTATCAGGGAGACAACATCATTGGTGACGCTATCATGATGTTTCCTAGTACAAAAATTTTGGAGGGGTAAAAATTGTTAGTATACACATAGCCAAAGAGTTATCTTGTGTTGTAATATATTTATCTGTTTGAAAATAGTTACATGGAACTTGCAAAGCGAGTGGATGAAGCTATTGGATTCCTTAGTGCTGTTGAGGTTACTGGCGACCATCCAATCATGAATACAGTTGAGTTTTGGATATCTCATGAATGCCTCCATCTATCATATGAGCAAGCCTTGACTAGGGAGGATTCAACAACTGGCCGTTTATGGGTTTTGATTGTTTTCAGTTATGGGTTGTTTTTGTTTCTCAAAATTGCATCTTGGATCTTTGATCTGGAAAGAGAGAGAAAGAAGAACAGAGGGAGAGAGAGGAAAAGATTGTTTAGAGAAAAAAAAATTAATAAATTAAGATACGAATGGATGAAAATAATCTTCAAAATATGCCAGCTATCAGACGCCGTTACAAACCTAACGGCTCCAGTTACCAATGTTCGGTCAAGGTCAGAACCTTAAGTACCGTTCTAATATTTTTAAAACGTGAGGTACTAAAATTTATGAGGAGCAATATTTCATGTATCATATGAACCAATTTCCCTTAACTTAAATATACATGCAGTACATCAAAATTTCTATGTAATGTCTTGTTCAACAGGTCGTCTAACAACATGGACAAACAATTTCGTTAAACTTTTATTGATTTGAAAATGTTTCAGCGAATGAGGATCCTTTCATTCTGATGCTGGACAAATTACATCCAAGTTACATGTCATTGAGCTTGGTGCCCAACCAGGTCAGCAGTGTACATATTCTACTAGAAGTTACATATTTACTATCAATTCACCTGGACCATCATTGTATGTGAACATGCATTTATTTCTTTATCCATGATCTCCCAGTTTTTTTAGGACAGATCATGTTTTCTTGGATATGGACTAGAAAATCTTATATATGATAAGTGGTAATTAGTTGATGAGATATTGACTACATCTGCTAAGATTTTGAGACTCCTTTTTAGAAGGAATTTATAGGGTCATAAGATTGATCAAGAATGGGTAACAAAGTTTCAATTTATGGTAGATTTTTCCCTAGTTAATTAAGTCAAACAGAACAAAGGCAAAGAGGAAGTTTGAGAATTTCTGATGTATTGATCTTCTCCAAAGACGGAGTACATATGCAAAGTATACATAATCCTAATAGGAAACTCATTACACCGTGACATTCTCCCACGTCACTACATAATATTCTCTTTAACTATACAATCCTAATTATACTACAATTCCTACAATTATGGAGAGTGTCTCACGCTAACACTCCCCCTTAAGTTGGAGCATACAGATCACGGATGCCCAACTTCTCAAGTGAGTCATAAAACACCTTGCTAGAGATTACCTTTGTAGAATGTCCGCCGGCTGCTCCTTAGTAGGTATGAAGGAAAAAGAGATGATTTGTTAATTCAGCTTCTCTTTGATGAAGTGTCTATCAACCTCCACATGTTTTGTGCGATCATGTTGAACAGGATTATGAGCAATTTCAACTGTAGCTTTGTTATCACAGAACAAGGGCATGGCTTTCTTTTGCTTGAACCCTAAATCCCTCAACAAGTGCCTTAACCACAACATCTCACAAACTCCACGAGCCATTCCTCTATATTCTGCTTCAGCACTAGAACTGGCCACCACCTTCTGCTTCTTACTCTTCCAGGTAACTGAATTCCCACCTAAAAATGTAAAATATCCAGAAGTGGACCGTCGATTAGTTATACAACCTACCCAGACTGCATCTGTATACCCCAAAACATCTAAATGCCTATGCTTAGAAAACACCAACCCCCTTCCAAGAGCAGACTTCAAGTACCTCAAGATCCGAACTACAGCTTTCATATGAGCCTTACTAGGATTATGCATGAATTGACTCACAACACTAACTGCATAAGCTAAGTTTGGTCTATTGTGTGACAAATATATTAATCTTCCAACTAACCTCTGATATCTTGCCTTATTTGTGGGTACTTGATCTGGATACTCAGCTAACCGATTGTTCTGCTCAATGGGTGTGTCAGTTGGTTGATAATCGAGCATACCTGTCTCTGCTAATAATTCAAGGATATACTCTATCTGGCTCAACATGCATAATACAATCTTTTCCTCTAGTAACTTTAATTCCCAAGAAATATGTTAAACTCCCCACGTCTTTCATTTCATATTCTGCTGACAATGCACTCTGCAACTTCTTAATCTCCTCAAGATCATTACCTGTCACCACCATGGATCATCCACATAAATAATTAAAGCTGTAACTTAACCCTTCTGATGCTTAAGGAATAGGGTATGATCTGAATTGCTTTGCCTGTACCCAATCCTCATGAATATAGTGAATCGACCAAACCAAGCTCTTGGAGATTGCTTGAGGCCATATAGGGACTTCCTCAAATGACACACCATCTTGACTCCAGTGGAAGTACCATATCCCGGAGGCAAGTCCATGTATACTTGTTCATTCATATCACCATGCAAGAAGGCATTTTTAACATCAAATTGTCGCAGAGGCCAATCAAGATTAGCTGCTAGAGACAGAGGTACCCGGATTGTATTGATCTTTACTACTGGGGCAAAAGTTTCATCATAGTCCACATCATACTTCTGGGTATAACCCTTTGCTACTAGCCTTGCTTTATATCTATCCACCAAACCATCTGAATTGTGCTTCACCATATACACCCATCTTCACCAAACTGTTTTCTTTCTAGGAGGTAGTGATACTAACTCCCACGTTTGATTTTTCTCAAGTGCATCCTACTGCACAGCCATTACTTTTGGCGACTTCTCTTCCTTCATTGCATCCTGCACTTTACTAAGAAGTGACACATAAGATAATTGGTCTTAGCACATAAACTTGGTTCATATTTCTTGGCAGGCTAGCCACGATTGGACCATTCTGGTAAGACTTGTGTTTAAACATGTGTAGAATCAGTTAAAGAGTAACACTATTAGACAAAGGTGGGTTATGGGACAAAGGCAAACTATGTACCTCAGATGAAGATTGAACAGGGGAGACCACTGATGGAGAGCCCCCGAAAATTCCCGAGTAACACTATTAGACAAAGGTGGGTTATGGGACAAAGGCAAACTATGTACCTCAGATGAAGATTGAACAGGGGAGACCACTGATGGAGAGAGAGAGAGACTGAATGATTAGGAGCTTCTTCTTGAAGGGTTGACGATTCGGCAATTGTCTTTTCTGTTTCGGAGTGCACAATGCTCTGTTCGACAGTTGCATGGCGAAGGGTAGATGATTCAGCAATTACCTTTTTTGTTTCTGAACTCGCAATGCTTTGTTCGGCAGTTGCATGGCGAAGGGTAGACGATTTAGTAATTGCCTTTTTTGTTTCGGAAGTTTCAATTCTCTGTTCGGCAATTGCCTTTTCTGTTTATGCAAGAGTGTCATTGGTTTCTGGGCCACTGGACATTTCTTTTTCACTAAACGATTGACTTTTTTAGATAAAGCGATTGATCATTGGCCCTGTTTGGAACTGTCTTTCATAAAAAACATCCTGCTTCCCCTAACTATAAGTCGTAGAAGGTGGAAAATAACATGTATCCTCACTAAATGTCACATCCATGGTGACATGAAATCATTGAGAGGGGGGATGATAACACTTGTGTCCTTTCTGCTGAGTCCCATACCCGACAAAGACACACTTGAGAGCCATTGCATCTAACTTGGAACGTTGGTTCTTCAAAAGATGGACATAGCCTATATAACCAAAGACACGAGTAGGAAGGCTATTAAAAGATTAAAAGATGGGATAAAGACATAACTAGACAATACCTCAAATGGAATAAGACATTGAAGAGAGGAAGATGAGAGACGATTAATAAGATGGAAGGTACACAACACTGCCTCTCCTCAAAGGTATTTAAGCATATTGGCACAAAGGAGAAGAGCGCGACCCATGTCTAACAAATGACGATTCTTCAGCATAGAGACCCCATTATGTTCTTGTGTTTCTGGGCAAGTGGTTTGGTAAACAATTTCATGAGATTGGAAGTAATCATGACATGAGTGATTAACAAACTCTCCCCCATTATCAGACCTAAATATCCTAATACAAGCATCATATTGGGTATGGACAAGATTATGAAAAGCTGTAAATGTAGAGAAGACTGCGTCTTTTGACTTAAGTAAAACAACCCAAGTCAACCTTGTGAAATCATCAATGAATAAAAAAAATAACGCATTCCAGAAAGGGTTGAATGTTTGGAAGGTCCCATAAATGTGAATGAATCAATTCAAATGGCATTGTACTAGAATGAAAACTGGAAGGATAGCTAGACCTATGACTCTTAGCTAAAATGAAAGTCTCACAATGCAAGCTAGAATCCTTTATTCCCAAAAACATAGAGCTCATGGACTTCTTCATAACTCCAAAGGATGGATGGCCTAAACGGCGATGCCACAACCACAACTCATTCAACTGATTAGAACTCAATGTCAGGGTAACAGGGTTTTGAAGACTTGGCTGTGCTTGTGTATGTCCTGCATACATGCAATCAAAGTGAAAAAGTCTCTCCCTCAGGTCTCCCTTGCCAGTTATCACCTGAATGCACAGATTTTGAAAGATGACATATATAGGATAAAAGGTTACAGAACATTTGTTTTGTGTATTCAACTGAGACACAGATAAGTGATGATGAGACAAAGATGGTACAAGGAGAACATTATGAAGAGTAATGGAAGGTATAACCTGGACATACCCAATTCCTAAGATCAGGAAAGACTCACCATTGGCATTAGAGACATGTGTTATGGATGGGGATGACAACTTTACAAAGAAAGACTTATCATTGGTCATATGATCAGACGCACTTGAATCAATTATCTATGTATTACTACCAGTAAAGCCAGAAACATTTAGAGCAACACCAATTTTACCTCGATTTTCTAGAGCTAGGGAAACATTACCCATAGTTTGATCTTGGCCCTCCACGCCATAGAAATCAAGTTCTTTCACCTGCACTAGTTGGATTGCCGCCTTGCTTTTCTGACCAATGTTATTCCCTTTCCAACAAGAGTTATTACAGTTGAGTCTTAGCAACTTGGGGCATTGACTCATGTAGTGGCCAATAATTTTACAATAGTTGCAATTCACCTGACTGTTGAATGAAACTGGTCCCCAATTATAATTCTGACTTGGTTGATACCTTTAATTGTTGATGTTTTGAACAATCACAACATCATGAATGGCGGAAGGAGAGCCCTCCTTTCCTCCATTGAATAGCGAACTAAGGGGCAAATCTGCCATTCTTCTTCTTCAAACAGTAACACAAATCACAAACTTTGACACTGCTAAGAAAGGAAAGGCCAATGGCAAGGTGTTGCAAACTTTAGAGTTTTAGAGCAAAAGGAACAGAGGACAAGACAAAGGACAAACTCTTAAACAGTACAAAAATAAATTTGCAGCGAAAACAAATGAATAGAGTCCAGACAGATCTCCGCTTTGATACCAAGTCAAACATAACAAAATCAAGGAAGAAGTTTGGGAATTTCTGATGTATTGATCTTCTCCAAAGACGGAGTACATATACAAAGTATACACAATCCTAACAGAAAACTAATTACATTGTGATATTCTCCCCCTTAACAACATAATATTCTCCTGAACTATATAATCCTAATTATACTACAATTCCTACAATTATGGAGAGTGAATCACGCCAACAAATTATGTCTATGTTACTAATTTGAAAGAAGAAATAATGAGTTTAACTGTGTCTGCAAGGAAGCCATCTTTTACAAAGAAGGAAGCAAATATTTTCTTTCCTCCAGATTTTGCAAATGATTTCCTAGTTGCCATGCAGGTATGCAATTTGCTAATGCTTCTTACTCATCTTGGTTTTGTATTATATTGCATGAATCTATAGCAACAAATTTGTTAATTTATGTAATTAGAAAGCTGGAGCGCTATTTGTATATGACTTAGAGACAACTAGTGTAGTTTACAGAAAAACAATTAGTCTGGATCCAATTTTCTTGATGACAGAAGCTATATCAGTGGGAGGATTTTTACCTTTCATTTGTAATATGCTTTAAGCTTGATTTTTGATTCTTTTGGTTGCAATTGTATGTATAGTGAATATCTATTGTTATCAAAATTAAACTTCTTAAAATTGGAAACAAAACTAAACTTAAATCTATATTTTTTAAGATTAAATATTGTTTACTCTCTATACTTATAGGTTTCATTGTTTCAGTCCTTGACCTTCGAATTTCACCTAAAAAGTCACTGAACTCTCAATTTCCTCCCAATTCATCCG
Organism: Rosa lucieae; assembly: GCA_024704745.1. Taxonomy (NCBI): domain Eukaryota; kingdom Viridiplantae; phylum Streptophyta; class Magnoliopsida; order Rosales; family Rosaceae; genus Rosa; species Rosa lucieae. Next base: position 20,454 of record JANPXK010000248.1, on the reverse strand, counting down.
TGTCGTCAAGCTCCGTCCAAATTCTCCATTAAGTTGCTGATGTGGCAGCCAGTTTATGTCAAAATATCTATTTTACCCTCACTTAAAAAAGGACTAATTTCAGTTTTCCCCCTTGAAGTTAGGAGTCGTCATCATGTTAGTCCCTCGAGTTTCAATTTAATCAGTAACACCCTTGTACTCTCCAAATTCATCAACCGTGTCCAATTTCTACTATTCCGTCCAATTTGGACCGTTAAGTTTGACTTTTGAGGGCTAGAATGGTCATTTCAAGACAAAAAAAAAAAAAAAATTTCTTCTTTTTTTCGTTTTTATTTTTTTGCATTTTTTTTTTCTGTTTTTTTCTTTTTCTTCGCTTATTATTATTATTATTATTATTTTTTTAATAATTTTGTCTTCAACCTATACACCACAAGTTATAATAGGTTTATAAAAAAAAAAAAAAAAACTCTTGGTGGTCAAAAAGCAGCTCACTGGTCTACGATATTTGTGATATATCTCCGATAAAGCAACGAATTTTAGGATATATCCCCAATAAAGTGAAGAAATATCTATAAATATAAAAAAATAAATACATATTTCTTCACTTTATTGGGGATATATCATAAAATTCTTCGCTTTATCGGAGATGTTCCACAAATATCGTAGACCAGCGAGCGAAGAATTTTAGGATATATCCCCAATAAAGTGAAGAAATATCTGTATTTATTTTTTAATTATATTTACAAATATTTCTTCACTTTATTGGGGATATATCCTATTATTCTTCACTTTATAAACCTATTATATTTTATAGATATATTTTACAAATATATCCTAAAATTTTTCGCTGGCTGGTTACAAAAAACCCTATATAGGTTTATAAAAACAAAAAAAAAAAATACTCTAGGTGGTTAAAAAGTCGTTCGCTGGTCTACGATATTTGTGATATATCTCCGATAAAGCGAAAAATTTTAGGATATATTTGTAAAATAAATCTATAAAATATAATAGGTTTAAATATATCCTATAATAGGTTTAAAATATAGGTTTAAAATATATAGGTTTAATAAAAAATAGGTTTAAACCCTATAATAGGTTTAAAATATAAAAAATTTCGCTTTATCGAGATATATCACAATAAAGTGAAGAATTTTAGGATATATCCCCAATAAAGTGAAGAAATATATGTATTTATTTTTTTAATCATATTTTATAGATATTTCTTCACTTTATTGGGGATATATCCTAAAATTCTTCACTTTATAAACCTATTATTTTACAGATATATCCTAAAATTCTTTGTTTTATCGGAGATATATCACAAATATCGTAGACCAGCGAGCGGCTTTTTGACCACCTAGAGTTTTTTTTTTGTTTTTATAAACCTATTATAACTTGTGGTGTATTAGTTGAAGACAAAATTAAAAAAAAAATAATAATAAGCTAAGAAAAAGAAAAAAAAACAAGAAAATAAAAAAAATGCAAAACAAAAAAAAAAAAAAAAAAAAAAAAAAAAATTCTTTTTTTTTTGTTTTTATTTTTTTATTTTTTTTGTCTTGAAATGACCATTTTAGCCCTCAAAAGTCAGACTTAACAGTCCAAATTGGACGGAATAGTAGAAATTGGACACAGCTGATGAATTTGGAGAGTACAAGGGTGTTACTGATTAAATTGAAACTTGAGGGACTAACATGATGACGACCCCTAACCTCAGGGGAGTAAACTGAAATTAATCCCTTAAAAAATAAGGGATATTGACCATTTACACAATTTGAGCCAAAAAATTGCAAACTTGCTCGACTAAGAGTTTTTTAGTCCCATTTACCCAATTTAACATTTATTGACTGTTTTGCCTTCATTTTAATTAATAAACTACACTCCTCTCTCTCTCTCTCTCTCTCTCTCCTCCCCCCCCCCCCCCCACCGATTTTTTTTCTCACCGGAGACCGAATCCGGCAACGCCGTCGTTAGTAGTGGAGCACTATTTCGCTCTGTATGAATCCGGCAACGCCGTCAGGCTTTGTCATCATATACGGCTTTGTCGCCGTTGTCGCTCTGGTAATTGGATTTGGACGATGCGTTGGGGTTGTAGACTGAGAGGAAGGAGAGTCCGGAGATGGCGGCGAGGAGGTAGCTAGGATCAAGGACTAAAAATTCGATAAAATCGGCGAAATATCGTTTTTTTTAACTTGCGATATTTTCTCCGCATACCATGATTATTTCGTCCGAAAATTTTGAAATATCTCCATATTTCGCGATATATTGGATATTATAGAAAATATCGCGACATTTTGAAATTTTCATGAGTTGCTCTCAAACAAAAAATTCGCAACAATTGTGTAGATGATGGTTTCGAACCTCTGCCCTCTTAGAAGAGAGCCAGCACAAAGACCAACTCTGCTGGGATGCTCTTGTCCTCATTCTTAACATCTTTTTATTAATATAGTCTGTTCTGGACATATAAAATTGATGAATTATCCTTCTTTTTTTTGGTTATAAAACAAGAACAAAGCACAATACCAAGAGTTGAAATTTTTTAATTCAACTATCAAAATTCACTTTACTTCACTCCAATATTTTTAAACTTACCTTTTGAAATTTTAACTCTATAAATATAAAAATTTTCAACATATTCATGTCACTCTTTCTATTTCTACTTCCTCACTCACATTTTTTTGTTTTCGAATAAAAAATTAATTACTCAAGGTTACTAAGTATTTACTTTTTATAATTTATTTTCATAATTAATAATAAATATTTAGGATGTATTAAGTCAAATTCTATAATTGTTGTTTGTCAGTGATCCTATATATACCAATTCAACCCTTAATCACTACAAGTCACTATGAAATGAAGCTTGTTCAATATATTCTTTTCAAATAGAGTAGATAATATAGTTGAATAAAAATTTCTTAAAGTTTCACTTAAAATTTTCATGTTTTTCTTCAAATTTCCATCATTTTTCTTGATTATTTACCAAAATCTATATATCCTCGAAATTTCCATTTCCGGGACCATCGAAATTTCCTCGAAACTCGATATTTTAGTCCTTGGGTAGGATTCAGGTCAGTCCTGGACCGAGCAGAGGGCCTAGACGGCAAGGTGGGAGTTGTTAGTGGTTTCAGCGTCGAACCAGAGGATGGAGACTTGTGGTGGAGGTCGAGGAGGGCGATGCAGCCCTAGCAGTCGCTGGCGACGAGGAGGAGGTGGTAGTTAGAAGGATTGGTAGAGAAGAAGTCTTGGCCGGGGGGGGGGGGTTTGGAAGGCTTCATGGTTTGCTCCGATTTGGTGCCCAGATCATTTTCTGGGTGGCCAATTTTTTTTTTTTTGGGTAAACTGTGAGCTCCGAGAATGGAGAAGGGAGAAAAAAAAAAGTGAACATGTGGAATTGAACATATAAATTGATCAATTGTGCCTGTAGTGTATTCATTTTGGTTTTGGGAGTTTATGCAATTTACTGGAGGGCAATAATATGATTATTAGGAGACAATAAAAAGAGTATTTTGGGGGGGGGGGGGGGGGGTAATAATATGACTATTGGGTATTACTAAGGGGCAATAAAATGGGACGCCGGAATCTGATGGTCGTTTTTAGGTCACCAGTTGCTGGATTCCCATCACCGGAGTCCGCGGCCGACCGCCGGTCACGAGAGTCAGGCAAGGTCTCCGATGACTCCTCTCTCTAAGTGACAAAGAAGGAGCTAGAGGTCAAAATTGTCCTAAAAATAAATAAAAAGTAATAAAAAGTAATAAAAAGAAATACTTAATTGGGTATTAGGACAAAATATTAAAAAAAAATTCTGTAAGTGGGTAGTCTCTTAGAGTGTTTGGGTAAGTTAATTAACCCCAGAATTGGGTCAATGATCATTTTGGTTTGTAAACCAAAATTGGGTCTTTTCTCTTTTTTATTTATGTTTTATTTCTTCACTTTACCTCTTCTTCTTCTTCCAGCTCTCTCCCCTCCTTTGTTTATTTCCTCCTCTCTTCCTTCACTGACGCCAACGTCACCCACCACCTCCATCTGCAAGAGAAAAGTAAAAACAAGTTGAACTCATGTCTGTAACTTAATCGCAACCAAACCAGTAAATGAAGCAACAATCATTTCAAATCTATAAAATGTAATACAATATCTCAATCGCAAATCCAGTACCACACAAGAAAAACAAAGTCAAACAAATGCTTCAGATCACAAATTCACAAACTAAAACCAGTCAAATTCAGATACATACAATAAAAATTAACCATTTCAGATTCACATCTACACGAACCAAATTGCATTATCACATAAAGACATAGACAAGTAGAGAAATTGAAATCAGGAGAGAGGAATCATAATTGAATTACCTGAGATAGGGAGAGATGAGGTTGATGAATCCGTTCTTCTCATTCTCGCTGCATCAGATACAAGCAAATGAAGCTCAGATCAAACGGCAATCAGAAACAAAAACGAAGAATATGAATGGATTTGAGACGAAGATATATAGATACCTGATCTGGCAGAGAGAGGCAACCTCAAATTTGAGCTTGGAGATCTTATCAGTGGCAGCTATTGTTGAACTAACACACAAGCTTTTCAACTTTCTAGAGAAAACGAAAATGAATTAAGAGATCGCCGGCAGGGGGGAAGAGCGAGAAAGAGAGAGCTAATGGCGGTACTCTTCTTTTTCGATCTCGCCCCAAAGATGTTCTTGTTCGACCTTCGAACCCACCTCCCCTTCTCTCCGGAGCTTATCGATCTTGTTGTGACACTGCGCTGCGGTCTTGAACGGCGAGACCAGTGGGAATTGGGAAGCGAGGGCGGTGGCGACGTCATCCCCGTTGGTGGCTTTGAGATTGGTGCGGCCGAGAGAGGACCATTTATCCTTGAAGATGGAGATGAGGGCTTCGGCTTTGTTGTCAGTCCAGCACGGCGGCGGCGGGTTGGGGAGGACATTGGGGTATGGGATAAGGAGAGAATGGAGGACGTAGGTTAGGGGAGGAATGAGGGTTGTGATAGTGGTGGTGGGTGGTGTTTGCATCGTCAAAGATTTGGAGATGAAGAGAGAGCACAGTTTGTTTTTGGACGAATAAGATGGAGATAACTAGAGGAGGAGAGAGAGCTGGAAGAAGAAAAGGTCAAAAGAAAAAAAAAAGAAACAAAAAATAAATTAAAAAAAAAAGTTAGTGAGGGTAGAATAGATATTTCGGTGTGTACGGAATACCAAGTCAGCAATTTAACGGTGAATTTGACAGAAAATTGACGGCAGGGATGAATTGGGAGGAAACTGAGAGTTCAGGGACTTTTTAGGTGAAATTCGAAGGTTAAGGACTGAAACGATAAAACCCTATAAAAATAAGGAGTAAACAATAATTAACTCTATTTTTTATTTTTTTTTAGAATTAAATACTGCTTACTCCCTATACTTATAGTATTTCTTCGTTTCAGTCCCTGACATTCGAATTTCACCTAAAAAATCCCTGAACTCCCAATTGGTCCCTGCCGTAAAAAACTCTGTTATCTTGCTGACGTGGCAGTCGTTTCCCCCCTAAAAAGTCTATTATACCCTCAATTAATTTTTTTTTCAAATTTTTTTTCTCTTTCTCTGTTTTTTTTTTTTTTACCTCTTGTTCTTCTGGCTCTCTCTCCTCCTGTTCATCTCCTCATCGTGGTTCCAATCCACAGACCTTCAAGATCTGCAGGCTCTATTATTGGCCACATTTGTTAACACCCTCAAACCCTTTCAATGATTTCTGCAAGCTAGACACACTCTTCCTACTACCAGGAGAGACCTCTAAATCCAACCTTGAAACTTTCAAAACCAGGCCACCTCCAATCTCACAAAAACCCCCCAACTCTTCACACCATCACACAATCAATCAAACCCTAATCGGTTCAAAGCCCTGAGCGACAAAACCGACACATCCAGACTCGAATCGAACCTCACCTGATCTGCCTTCATGTTGAGAGCCCCGAGCCTTAACGCCGCTGCTACCACCACCATCTCCGCCAATCTCTCAGCCTCCAAAGCCCTAAACGACGACACCCGGCTTGATCAGTTGAAGTTCGCGTTGAAGACCGGCATGTTCGAGGTCAACTCCGACTGGACATGGGTGTTATTTTCATCAACCACAATCGGTTCAGGTTCGATCTGCCGGATAATTTTGGGAACTCACTGGTATCCGTCTCTATCGAATTAGAGGTAGCGAGCAACTTGGATTGTGTGAATAGGGATGCAAATTTGAGAGAGAAAGGCAGAGACTTTTCCAGAGAATAAGAAGAATAGAAAGAGATCGGGGAGGGGGGGGGGGAGGCGGGAGGAGAGAGAGAGAGAGAGAGAGAACTAATGGCGGTAATAATCTTCTTCTCCGATCTCATCCCAAGGATATTCTTGTTCGACCTTCAAACCCATCTCCACTTCTCTCCAGAGCTTATTGATCTTGTTGTGGCACTGCCTGGCTGTCTTGAACGGCGAGACTAGTGGGAATTGGGCGGCGAGGGTGGTGGCGACGTCATCCCAGTTGGTAGCTTTGAGATTGGTGCGGTCGAGAGAGGACCACTTGTCCTTGAAGATGGAGATGAGGGTTTCGGCCTCGTTGTAGGCTACACCAGACTCCTAATTGACACTCTATTATAACTTTTAGAGATAATTTAAAACATTCCTTTTGAGTTATTTTATAAATTCATTTAAATTATTTAATGTTTCATTTAAATAATAATATAAATTCAAAACAAGCTAAAATAGAGCATTGGTGCATGCAGAATTATTTCTGAAGTGGATAGCCAAAATGACTTTTTAGCTACTTTGGCTAAAATTTAACTCAAAAATGACTAGCATTGTTAAAGATGCTCTAAGAAGCTGTGGTAAGAATATGGTCAACTTAATATTATTAGTATAATAATTAAAAATAAGAGAATAAACAGTTTACTTTATTGACATTCTTAATTATTATTGCTAGAAAAGGCTGTTTATTATCAAGTTCATTATGACCATTTACACAATTTGAGCTTAAAAATTGCCCACTTGCTCAATCAAGAAGTTTTAATCCCAATTTCCCAATTTAAAGATCAATGACATTTTTGCCCTCATTTTAATTAACAAACTACACTCCCCCTCAGTCTCTCTCTCTCTCTCTCTCTCTCTCTCTCTCTCTCTCAGTTCATTGCAAAAACTTCGTCAAGACACCTCTGGTTGAACTACTCGACCACCAAGTCCGATTATGTCCTCTGCCACCCCTAAGTCTGATTACTTCCTCTTCTTTATCTTTCTCTGTCGTCCTTCTGCCCCTCAATCTCCGATCGGTGGTGTGTTGGATTCGTTGCCGTCGCAATCGACCTCAACTACACCTTCGATTCCTAGCACCACCACCACGCGAAGAAGACGCAGGAAGAAGAGGATCATCGCAATTGCAGCCTCTGCATGTCCTAGAGTTCAGGTCTTGGTTTTGTTCCGGGTCGGGCTCGCACCGGCGTCGTCAGTCCAAAGCTCACGCAAGCTACTTTAGTCTCAATCCGGCCAGTCCTTCAACCTCGTCGCCCAAAAGTCGTTCTTTCCAACCTCACTTCCTAATTTCCGTCACCGACCAATTCAACGTCTGCACTGTGGGTTTCAACATTTTTTTTTTTTGGGCAGACCACATACCACAAGTTGTCTAGTATGAGAAAATATGCAAAAAAAAATGTTTTAATTTCAGTTATGTACTAGAATAGCATCTATTTGGTAGGATTTTGTAGATTGGTGATTGCCTATACTAATGTTTAACTGTTGTAATCGTCTTGTTGGCATTTTATTGGGGGACAATAATAAGATTATTGGGGCAATAATAAAATTATTTATTTGTATAAACCTCCTAAAACTTTCAAAATTAAAAACATCTTCATTTGTCAATAATTATTGATCCCCAATAAACTTGTTAGTGGGGGGCAATAACTTTTTTATTGGGGGGCAATAATGTCCTCTGGTGACCTATAAGATCTCCGACGATCTCTTTTGAAAAATCCAGTCTTCCTGCCTGTGACCAGAATCTGGTGAATGAATGGATTCCGGCGACCGGTGAAGGGACTCTGGCGGCCATTGAACGGAATCCCAGCGACCGGTGATAGAGTCCCGCGCCCATTGGCCGGAGTCAGTGAAGTTTCCGTTGACTTAGAGAGTGACAAAATTGTCTCAAAAATATATAAAATATAATTAAAAAAATACTTAATTGGGTATTAGGGCAAAAAATATTTAATTTATTGGGTAAGTGGCAAATCTTATAAGATGTTTGGGTAAGTAGAGTTAATATAGCTCAAAATCTGATAAATGGACATTTTTCCTTATGAATAATATCATTGTAAAAACCTAATCAAACTGAGTAGAAGTCAAATGCTGATGGTCACGGTCAATAGACAACAGAAGCAAGGTCAACAGTACAATTAGCTCTAAGCCAGTATAAATAGGATAAGGGTTACCAGATAAGTTGTTAAGCATTTAAGCCTTTGTAACAAAACCAGAGAAATATCAGTAACTTTCTTTGTTTTCTGTTTCATCTTCTCCGTCTTCTTCCTCTGTTCTTCTTCTTCTTTCTTTGTTCTTTTTCTGTTTGACCATGATCATAATTTCTAACACCAAATACAACCTAATATATATAGGAAAATGATTTGCGGCCTCAATGAGGCCTAAGATTTGTGGATTCAATGTTAGGTGTCATGCATTGTCATCTACACACATCACCTATTTGTCAAATCATGTCATGTAATTCTTGAGAAAAATACCATCTTATCCTTCTAAAATCTAATGACTCTAAATTATTTTGGCTTCTTCTATAAAAAAAATAAAAAAAATTGGCTTTGTTTCATTTTTTCTTTTCTTTTCATTACTCTCATGCTTAGATTTAAACAACAATTTTTTTTTCTTCAATCAAGAGTAGAAAAAATTTCATGTAATTTAGTCAATAGATTTGCATGTACATTCAATTAATAGATTTGCAGAACACATGTATATGAATTCAACCTTTGTTGGGTTCCTGCAAATTTTAAAAATATAATGTGAAAAATACATATTCATATGATTGTATATATTATTTTGTTCATTGTTTTCTTTTATGTAGCTAGGGTTTAAACATTAGATCTAAATTTATTATTTTTTGTTTGTTTTTACCTTATATTTAGATATTGAAGATGTTAATTAATGGCTGCTAATTAATGTATAATTTTTTCTTACCTCTTAATTTAGACATCAGTATTTGCCAAATTCAATTTATTAATGCTATTTTTTTTATATGAAATTAATCAATATTTGGAAAGAAAAGTTAACGTCTATTTCTTGACACTATATTGAATTATTAATGCCATTTGGAAAGAAAAATTAAAGGAAAGCATTTAAGTAAATGAAGAAAAATATTGGTCAAAGAATCTGTAGATATATCTCTTAAATTAATACATAATTAATAGCTGATTTTTTTCTTCACCTAATTAAATTCATTAATGTAATTGATTCACCCCCTAACATCTAAAAGGAAATGTAAAAGGGTAAAATTGGTGTTGCAATAGTATGATGTGGCAAGATATATTATGTGGAATTGAAAATAAAATTTATATTTACTTACATGGCATGACACCTAGGATTTGAGGCCACAAATCTTAGGCCTCATTGAGGCCCCATATCATTGCCCAATATATATATAATTTTTCAAACACAATCCAACATCACGAAAGAAAACAATGAGGGGCTCGATCAGCAGGAAATCTTGCATATGAATTGATCAATCTACCATCCATCCTCTATGGACATAGTGACATACCATTTGCCCTGCTCATATCTCTGAATTTAGAGTTCACCTTCTTCACAAGCTGTAAGTACAAGATTTTGTACATGTTAGTTGTTGGCATTCCCATACAAACCTAGTGAAGTATATCATGACAATTCATCTCTGAAGAAGCTGGAAAAGGGCCTAATACTGATCTCAAATACGTTACAGGTAAATGCATCTCATGAGTCAGCATATGCATTGGGATTGCAATCTGTGTTGCAATCCTTGAGTCAGTCCTAGGTTTTAGGAAGTTTGTTTTTGGGAAGTATCTTTCTATTCTTAAATTTTATTGTGCAAAGATTTTTTTCACCAGTTAAAATCGTCCCATTGAAGACCTAATTGATTTAGGTCTGTTTATTTTAATTGGCAATCTTTTGTTAAAAAGATCTTTCCTAATAGGAATCAATTAGGGTTAGACGCATTGATTGTACACGATTCTTTCTCCATATAATTCTGAAAATATGGTCTAGGTTTAGAGAGCTTTTAATTTGCATATCGTATCAATTTGCATGTGATTGATGCAATATTGTGGGTCTAAACTATCCAATTTAAATAGTGTTTAAGGAAAGGAGTTTAGGAAATCTTATCTGCATTTAGAATTGTTTTGAATACATATCAGATAAAAGATTGTGATTGCATATTTTTTTGAAAAACCTTTCCATGTTTATCTCAATCGGTGTTTAATGTGATTGGATTGAGGGGGAGTCTTTATCTTCTATAAAAGGTTTTGAAACTGCATTATGAGATGTAGAGTTTTCTGATTGAGAATTTTAATTGTGCTGCATAGTCTGCACTCTGCACTAACTGTTTTACAAAACTCTCATTGTTTGTTTGATTGATTGATCATACTGCTTGTTCACTGCATTCATCACTTGCATATGTGATTGAGATCAGTGAGGCTTCAAGGCAAGATTGAATCTGAAGGCGTGTCCAGATTTCTTCATCTATACAGATTGCTTCATAGTTGTTTAGAATAGGTCTTTTACAGTTGTGAGCAAGTTAGCATTGTTGCTAGTCAATGTGGTTGTGTTGAATACCACTACTTGTGATCTGTAACGATTTGATTCATATTGGATTTGATTCTCGTGTTGGCTACGTTAAAAGCCACGCAGTGAAGTTTCCTCAGTGGAGAGGTTTACACTGCGTCAGCAATTCTTGTGTTCTTTTATTTGTGTTGTTGCTTGTTTGAATAACTGTCATTACTCAAACTCTATCAATTTTGTTCCATCCGATAATTACAATTGGCATCAGAGCGGGTTCTAAAGCTTTTTAGTAGATCCGAGGACATGATGGAACATGAATGTGACAGAGCTGCTAGTTCGATAAATTGTCCCCCATATTTTGATGGTGAAGATTACTCGCAATGGAAGATCATGATGAGGTTCAAGCCTAAGAAAAAGGTACAAAATTTTGCTATCTCTTCTGTTAAAATGAAAGATGTGGATGATAGTGATTCTGTGGATTTAGCTTTACTAACCAAAGAGTTTAAAAAATTTCTGAAAAATAAAAACTCTTATGGTAGTACTTCAAAAAGTATATCTGAAGCAAAAAGGGGGCAATTATCTGAAAAACGAATTGACAAAAACCCAAAAGTCAATAATTTTGATAAAGAGAAAAGCGTTGTTGAAAAACCTATACGTTATGAATGTGGTGGTATTGGTCATATCTCTTCTGATTGTGGAAATAGAAAATATAGCTCACGAAATAACAAGGCTCTTAAGTCAACTTGGAGCGACAGTGAGGAAAATTCTCAAACTGAGAATGAAGAAGAGAATATTGCTTTCATCTCCTCACCTTATCATGAGGCATCTGACGATTCCAACAGTAAAGGTAAGATTTTTGATATATCAGATGATGTGACTAATGATAAGTGCAGGGAACTGTATAAAGCTTCAAGAGTGATGTTCAAAAGAAATCTTAAACTTGAGAATGAGATTGAGCAAATCAGAAAAGCAAAGATCAAGGCCGAGTTAAATCTTGAATCATGCAAAGAAAAATGGGAAGGTGAACGCTTTGCTTACACTGACAAAATTGATATTTTGCAGGATAAGATGAATTCCCAAAATTGGGAGGTGGAGCGTATTGAGTTGATTGACAGGATTAAAACCCTTCAGGTTGAAGTTAAAGCCCAATCAAATCTGAATATCTCACTAACCTCTAAAATTGAGAGTTTGCAGGTCAAGCTTGAAGAGTCTCAAGAAAAGTTCAACAAATTCTCAATAGGGTCAGATTTGGTTTCCAAAATGATTGGAATTGGAAAACCACACACCAACAAGAAAAGGTTGCGGCATAAAGGTGCAAAAATCAATCGTTCTAACTTTGTGAAAGGTGTGAGCTCAAGTGTGCACTCAAGCTCATCAAATGACCAAGAAACTCATCCCCCAACTCTTCCTCAAAAGCCTAAATTTGATTCAGCACCTCCACCTCATCAAAGGAGAACTCAGGTAAGTTCTGACAGTCACATCTTTGTGCGTCAGCCTAGGTATGTTCATAACTCAAAAAGTTTCACTCCCACTTGTCATTTCTGCGGAAAATTGGGACACATACGTCCTAGATGTAATATGCTCCGCAGGGTCACTCAAAATCAGAGGAAAGCATCAAAAATAGGCTCAACTGCATCGCTGCAAGCAGAGCTGAAAGAGCATCTGAAGTTGATTAGCAGGACTGCAATCCCCAAAGAGCAGAATTTGAAGCAGAAGCAAATCTGGATTAAAAAAGGTTCAAATAATTATTTTTCTGCTCATATGAATAATCTTGATAATATGCTTGAGCTTGCTTTCGTTCCTACGTACTGAACACAAATTGTCTAATTCGTTTACTAGGCCTTTAGACAGAACTCAATTTGAATCACTTAGAAGCACCGTTGGTGGATGCTCTAAGTATTGATACTCTCACTTCACTTGATCCATTTTGCATGCATTCATGTTGTATGTCTTCATGGTAGTATAGGTGCATTATTATTTCCGTTTCTGCATTGTTAGGATCAGTTTCTGGAAATTCAAGATTGTGATTTGTATCCCTAAGTGTCTGACAGATTAATTTGAACTTAGATTGACGAGGGCTCTACTCCTTTTCTTAAATCTGTGTGCAATGAGCTGCTTAGCATGTTTTGAATTTGTTCCTGCATCACTCTGTAATTGTGAGCTTGAACAACATATTCTCTATCACCTGAATCCTCACATGCACACATACTCTAAGTGGTGGTAAGTCATATTTGTTGGTTGGCCTGTTCTCAATACTCTTGTACGGAATATTTCCTTATTTTTGCTGCTCCTTGAAAAAAAAAAAAAAAAAAAAAAAAAAAAAAATGTTTTATGGAGCATGGCCAGGCTATTGCCAAAGTAAACAGCCCTCGGTCGTGACGAACGATATGAGGATTGGGAAGAAACGGGAATGGTTTGGTCACCCCGGTGGATTATGAGACTATTGACTCGAGTAGATGTGCTCTTTGGGATGTCCTTGTTACATCTAGTACCCTAAAGTCATCTGACTTGGGAGCTGCTAGCTTAATACTCGTTACATGGGTCGTAGTCTTCTTGAGCAAAAATGTTACTTTGTGTGAAAGGCCAAAAGAAAAATTTTAAATCATGCCCTCACGGTGTTATAAGGGGGAATATAATTTACGTGCTTAAATTTGTTTCGTATGTGAGGCTTGGTTTTCAGGTTTCCACAAATATTACACACCCCATCTTGAGATATGTTCACTCTTCACAACAAGAGGTATAGAATACTCGATCACCCTCTATCTTACCTTGTGATTGTCGGAATCAATTCACTCGTGTGAACTTATTTTGTTGCACTCTTGTTTATGATTAAGTGGTATTGCTCTTGTTGGAAAAGCTATGCAAATTAAATATGTTCTTAGCATTTGGATACAACCCACTCATTGTGTGTTTGCATTTCATCCTTGCATCTCTCACCACATGATCACACTTAGGGGGAGTATTGATACTTGGGCTATCTTTCTCTGATTGATTCTTCTTGGGCTGGTGTCTATTGCGAAACATCTACTGGTGATCCTCCTTCTACATAGGAAACTTTTATGTTAAAAGGGTGTTATAGTTTACCTGAATCTTCTTTTCAATTTCTTTGCTTCTTTTCTGGTTCCTTTTTATGTTTTTAGTGTGTGTGCAGGTCATATAGTTGAGGAAAGATAGAAGAAGATCACTGTTGACCGAAACAGTTTTTCTGGCTCGCGGATCGGTTCATTTTGAACGGCTAGGGTTCACAGCTCACTTGGAATCAGAAGACGTGCCATATATGGATCAAAAGCCCCAGGAGTCTATTTTTCAATGGAGTTGACAGATAGAAATTCTGAGTTCTAATGAGTCTGCAGTCTCCAGTTGAGTACAGAAAGGTCAGGGCAGAAAACCAGAAAACTGGGCAGCTGAGCCACATAAAGCGCAAAACAGGAGATAATTCCCGGGGTCCAAATGAGACAAGCCTTATATGTATTTGAAGCCCCAGATGTCTACTTCATTCATACCAAAGGGTTTCTGAATGTGACCCCTGTAGCTTCCGGTATTTAGGTTTGAATGGACAAAGGACATTCTGTCAGCATTCTGACAGTTTTCTGTATTTTTTTGCTAACTTTGCAGGTCTCTAGTTTTCACATCCCTTGGACTTAGAATTCGCGCCACATATGTACGGAAAGCCCTGAATATGAACTTTCATCTCCAAGTAGGATCTTTGGATTCCGATTCTGAATGGATGATTCTTGCAAGCTCTGGAGTTGGCTGCTGCATTAAATTTTGGAAAATTGGGAAGGCCATGCACATAGAGATTGATAGAAGTGGGAAGATACCAATGTTGAGGTTCTGAGTCCCATGCAGGGAATAAGACAAAGGAATATGATGATATCGGAATGAAATATTTGAAGTATGTACTTTTGTTCCTTGTTGCATGCTCCTCTATTTATTCACTCAAGTACGAGCAGCACAAGAGCTGGTATTCTTGGGTTCATTCACAAGCTGTGTCTACATGTTGTGCTCTCACTTGTTCATTAACTACAAGCTGAAGGTTGCCTTTGTCATTCCTAGACAAAAAGGGGGAGAATATTGGTGAATTTGATCAACTTGTGCTTTGATTGTTTAAATTTTTTGATATTGATCTTGAAATTGCGTTGACATTCCTATGCCTTATCTTTAACTTGCTTTTTACAAGGTGTGTGTGATAAGTGTTACAGGAATTGCAGGCTTCTTCCCAAGTGAGGATCCTCAAGTACTTGTTGAGGGGGAGTTTGCATTAATTAGATGTGTTTTGTATAGGAATGCCAAAGGGGGAGATTGTAAGTACAAGATTTTGTACATGTTAGTTGTTGGCATTCCCATACAAACCTAGTGAAGTATATCATGACAATTCATCTCTGAAGAAGCTGGAAAAGGGCCTAATACTGATCTCAAATACGTTACAGGTAAATGCATCTCATGAGTCAGCATATGCATTGGGATTGCAATCTGTGTTGCAATCCTTGAGTCAGTCCTAGGTTTTAGGAAGTTTGTTTTTGGGAAGTATCTTTCTATTCTTAAATTTTATTGTGCAAAGATTTTTTTTCACCAGTTAAAATCGTCCCATTGAAGACCTAATTGATTTAGGTCTGTTTATTTTAATTGGCAATCTTTTGTTAAAAAGATCTTTCCTAATAGGAATCAATTAGGGTTAGACGCATTGATTGTACACGATTCTTTCTCCATATAATTCTGAAAATATGGTCTAGGTTTAGAGAGCTTTTAATTTGCATATCGTATCAATTTGCATGTGATTGATGCAAATATTGTGGGTCTAAACTATCCAATTTAAATAGTGTTTAAGGAAAGGAGTTTAGGAAATCTTATCTGCATTTAGAATTGTTTTGAATACATATCAGATAAAAGATTGTGATTGCATATTGTTTTGAAAAACCTTTCCATGTTTATCTCAATCGGTGTTTAATGTGATTGGATTGAGGGGGAGTCTTTATCTTCTATAAAAGGTTTTGAAACTGCATTATGAGATGTAGAGTTTTCTGATTGAGAATTTTAATTGTGCTGCATAGTCTGCACTCTGCACTAACTGTTTTACAAAACTCTCATTGTTTGTTTGATTGATTGATCATACTGCTTGTTCACTGCATTCATCACTTGCATATGTGATTGAGATCAGTGAGGCTTCAAGGCAAGATTGAATCTGAAGGCGTGTCCAGATTTCTTCATCTATACAGATTGCTTCATAGTTGTTTAGAATAGGTCTTTTACAGTTGTGAGCAAGTTAGCATTGTTGCTAGTCAATGTGGTTGTGTTGAATACCACTACTTGTGATCTGTAACGATTTGATTCATATTGGATTTGATTCTCGTGTTGGCTACGTTAAAAGCCACGCAGTGAAGTTTCCTCAGTGGAAAGGTTTACACTGCGTCAGCAATTCTTGTGTTCTTTTATTTGTGTTGTTGCTTGTTTGAATAACTGTCATTACTCAAACTCTATCAATTTTGTTCCATCCGATAATTACACAAGCCAAGTGAGAAAACGAAAAGTATGGAATAAACCAACCATAACAAGCAATCCAATCCAAACACGAATTCCTAATGGCCTGTACTTACTGTAAACAGGATCTGCAACAGAAAATGGCATCACTAAGTAAACACCAGTTAGGTAAGTAAGACCCGTGAATGTGATAGTAATGCACATAGCCATTGATAAGAACCATACACATATCCGATTTGTCAGAGGAAAGCCGCTGATAAGAAAAATGGTAACACTGAGAGAAGCAACGAAAGAGATGGTGTTGTACTTAATGAATTCCCGCATGTCGGTTGTCCACACCTCGCCCAACACTGCAGTTCCAGGAAAGCAAGGGTTTTGATCTGTACAGTATTTTGTTCCTTCAATGCTAAATGATTTGACATTATCTTGCCAAACACCACCTGGTGGGTTGATGGCTGCTTGGAAAGTCATGGTTGATATCATGGTAGCGACAACCATCAACATGCCGCGTATTTCTTCAAACCAACGATCACCCTTGTTGTACTTCAAGAATTGCATTAATTTCATGCACAACCATGTTTTGATTGTTCTGTTTCCGACTATACTAGATTCTGATGGTAACGGGAGAGGTGCTGTTGTTGAGAATATTTGTTGCTCATACTCATCTTTTTTGTTTTTATTGATACATGTGTCCATCAAAATCTGTTGAATTTCTATGCTTCTAAAGTCTCTGGGACCGTACTCTAAGGTGTCCAAGAACATATTATTTACAACACTCTTTCTTATAGCAGGCAGTGAAACCAGGTATGTTAAGGTCTGCACAAACATTTTTGCATTTAATAATACATAAAAAAGTCCGGTATAGTTATTGTTTATTTATTTAACTTTGAATTTTAATTTATATTATATGTGTGAAATAAGTAAAATTACATAATATAATGTCTAATACATATCCAGTATGTGAGAAAGCTTCTAATGAGGACCACTAAAATGATGATTTCATGAGAATTTTCTTTTGAGACCCACTTTTCTATCACATTTCCTCACATCAACCGTTAGATGTTTAGATATTCATTTATAGATCATTTATGCAATTCTTCAACCAAATTGAAAACGGTTCAGGCATGCATAATCGTGATTTATCATTTATGAATATAGATAGTTCAAGTTTGACAGATTTGGTTCGTCCATTGATTTGATTTAGTTCGGTGCCTTAATGATTAGTAATGTAGAAGAAAATTTTCAGAAGTGATCTAATCATGCATAATAACATCTAATAGTTGACTTGTAGTAATGTAATTGAAAAACGGGTCTCCCAAACTGTTGATTAGAAGTCCTTATTTTAGTACGGTTTTTATTTTATTTTTTATTTATTTATTTATATTCATTCTCTTATTTTAAAAGAGGATCAAAAGATTTCACTCATACCCCCATGGTGACTCGAACTCATGACTTAGTATGGTTCTTATTAGAAGCTCTCCATGTAGTGTGTAATATGCAATACTTTTGGGTTTTGTAATTAACTTCAAAAAATATGAAATTCGGAAATAGGTTTAGAATATATGTATATACGTGTGTATGAGTATCATTGGTGATTTACTAACATAGCCCCAAGGAGATAAACAGAATTTGAGTCTTCTTTTTACGTTTAATGTATATCTGGGAACAATTCTTAGGTTCACCCCTACGGTGAATGAGCATATTCACCCCTATTGTCGATTAACATACTTTTATTTAATAAATTTATAATCCAACGGTCTATATCTTAAATTAGCCTTTAAAGATCATTTCTATAAAAAATCAATCGAATCAGAAATCGTTTAATTATCTAATTGAATCAAACAAATGGATGGTTCTAACAACACTTACTACTATTATGATGAACCGTCCATGTATTTCATAGAAATGAATAACTGAAAGGTTTTCAATTTAATTGATTTTTTACAAAGCTAATCTTTGTATTACATTATACAACATGAATGGTTGGATTAGAAAATTATAAAGTTATTATGCTTTAATCGACAATGGGGTGAATATGCTCATTCACCCTAGGGGTGAACCTAAGAATTTTTCTACTATCATTAGGAGAAGAGGCTTCATTAGCCAAAATAATTTTTTTTTGATTGAAATGACCTTAGAAGATTAACACTTTGAGAAGTAATTAAATTACAAGGACAATTACGACAATTACAAAATATATTTTTATTTAAAAAAAAATCTCACAACCCACTTTTCTCTCCCACTATATTCTCTCCGCACTAACCATTTTCTTCCATTATCTTTTCTTTTTTATTTTCTGAAAAAAAAATAATTACACATGTAGAGCATGTATAGAGAAATGCTAGGATTTTTTTTATATATAATTAAAGAAAATCAATGATTATCCAAATTGTTTCATTTTCCTTTTGTCTAAACGCGCTCCCCTAATGCTATGATTACAGCCCGCATGGATGTGCGCCAATGTTCCACTCTCTAATCAAGACTAGGTTATGCTTTTATGGGTTAACGTCCTTGATTGATAGTGCCGTGTGAGAAAGAATCGACTTTTCATGCGGTGACTAGCCTGATTTATGATTACTGCAACCATGTTCTTTTTTTTTTTTTTTTTTTTTACGAAAGAAACTATATAGTAGGTGAATGCTCCTTGGACAACCAACGTTTACGATATAAAAAAAAAAAAAAGCTTTAGAAACTTCACTAGGGATGGAGTTAGTCCAAATACGGCCTTATCCAAATTTATGGCTTAAATTTGAGAGCGCATCTGTCACAAAATTTGCCTCTCTATAGACATAATTAATGAAAATTCAATCAAATAAGCCAGCTAGCTGTCGAATATCTCCAATGATGTTGAGCACTCTCCATGGTGGATGGATCCTCTTTTTGACACAGTTATTGATGAGTTTTGAGTTTCCTTTTACATACATTCTTCAAGAATCATTTTGATAGGCATTTAGGAGTCTATCTCAAAGACCAGTGGCTTCTGCAATAGGAACTTAAAAAAACAAAAAAAGAAGAAGATAGGTTACTGCAATCATGGTGATATAAACGGATTGTATACTTGAAGAGAGAGAGAGAGAGAGAGAGGGAAAAAAAAGGACAAGAAAACACACACAAACAACACCAAACGTATGCTCCAAATTCCAAAACGCCCTTTAAAGACGGCATGCAATGTGAAGCATATGCGGCACAACCTCCATTTTCTTCATTTCCTTTTGTCCAAACACGCTTCTAGTTCCTCTCTAATGCTATGATCATAGCCGACATGGATGTGCGCCAATGTTCCCCTCTCTAATGAAGACTAGGTTATGCTTCTATGGGTCAACGTCCTTGTGACACGCACAATGACACAAGCAACAACTCTGTTACCAAACGTAAGCTCCAAAAGGCGGCAAACAATGCGGAGCACAAAGCATGCTTTTATGGGTTTGCAGTACTTTAATGGGTCAACCCTTCTCAGTACTTTTATGGGTCAACGTCCTTGTGACACAAAAACAACTCTATTACCAAACGTACCCTTCCATAATTTCCTTTGTCCAAACGCGGTCCCAGTTCTTCTCTAATGTTATGATATGATCACAGCCCACATGGATATGCGGCCAATTTTCTCTCTTATTAACAATGGGTAATGCTTTTATGGGTCAACGTCCTTGATCGTTGACCCATAGTTTTCAATATTGGTTTCTGCACCTTAGTTGTTCGATGAAATGCCAAAAAGAAATTTGAGTGCTGTGTCACAAAGAATCAGCTTGCATTGGTGAAAGAGAGGAATATGGTGTCTTGGATCCGCCTGACTTATGGTAAACTTCAATCATGGTGATACAAAAGCCAGAGTATATCACAGCCCGAAGCATAGGACTGGTAGCAAGTAAAGTGTTAGGGCAACTCCAACCATTGGGTGCCAAACTAGAATTTGGCTAAGGGTTTTTTACTTCAACAGTGTCTGAACTCTTCGAGGACTTTTGAAATGATACCTGAACTCTCAAAGTGATCAAAGTGATACCTGGACTCTATTTTTCTTATCAACATCATACCTCTGTCCATTTTCCTTCACAGTGCCGTTAATCCGAGCACGTGTGATGCATGTGAGGCTCTAAATGATGGTAAAAAGACTAATTTGCCCTAATAATAGGGCTATATCCGACATTTTACTTATCTTTAATAAAAGTTATCAATTTACCTTTTTTTTTTAATTTTTTTTTTGCCACCCACCTATCGTCTTCTTCCTCTTCCTGTACGCTCTCCACCTC
>JANPXK010000247.1:0-12775 GCA_024704745.1 Rosa lucieae | reverse complement strand
GCAGCGCTTGAATTTAACGTCTTTCAGCCCAGACGGACCTCCACAAAAAAGTTAGTGACTATACAATAAAAGATAACAAATTAATGATATACAAGAAAACGTCACTATTCACTATTCACTTTTTTTTTTAAAAAAAAAAAAATAATTTAGACAAGTATAATGTACATAATTTTACACAGAGACACAAGTACAAAATGTCACTATTCACGATTTACTATTCACAAATTTGCAAGTATAAAGAGAAGTATAAATTACAAACTATCCACAATCTTCACAAATATATTACGTAAGACGTTTATACAAGTATAAAATGTACAAAACAACATAATTTACATGTGGAGGTTATGTTCAAGTGTATTATTATTATCTTTACAAAATAAAGTTAATATCTCAGTTGATTACAAGTTGTAAGTTGAGCCCAATAGAAACCACTACTATTGGTGAGATACGATCTAGGGATAGTCGCCTAAACATAAGTCGCTTTCCTTTGTTTCAGAAGGCTAGATGGCCAGATTAAGAGGTAAGTGAGAGGGAGGACTCATTTTGGTGACACTACGGAGGCTACTCCCTCATTGAGGTTTAGGCCCCTATTGGCTACTCCCACATTGTGGTTTAGGCACAGTCTATAGTATCTCTGAGATCCAATTGAACCCATCACCCAGGGTCTCAACCTAAGACACCACCTATATGCCCCTTACTCAGCTTGGAAAGAACCATGTGTTAGACAGTTCTCCAAATGCTAAAAAGCCGCCCTCAACCTCATAAGACCTTAGAAAGGCACTAATGAAGGGTTAAGGCCAAATTAACAAAAGGGCCCTTATCTACTCATCGATTTTACACACTTATAACAATCAAGAATTTAACGATATTTACAATTAACTACATTTCTTTTGTTTAACAAGATTAGACACATTTTATACAAAACTGTCACACAACAAACAAAACGTCAAATTTTTTTTTTTTTTTTTACGAAACTACTTACAAATATTTTCTTTACAATTATTTTCAACACTTAGGTACGGGAACAGGGAGTCTCGATGTGCAATGGGACTGAAACAGCTACCATTTTCAAGACTATGTTTAATCCAATATACCTTAGTGAATCACAATATTTTCTTTTGTTATGAATACCATTGATTTCAAATTCAATTCCAAGCGATAAATCAAGTGGACGTGCGGCCCAAGTATAGTCGTCTAGACACAAAGTCCCTCCTACATCCTTTGGGCAACCTTACTGAAATGGCCAGGTAGGGGAGGACGAACACGAGGGAAAAATCCATTTTGGCATGAGCTAAGCCCATTTGTAAGCACTTCTGGATTCAAAAACCGTCATGATCGTTGTCCCCTTCCTAGACACCATCCCACATAGGCTATACTTACTTGGATGAAAAAGGTCCTAAGTGTGAAGACAGTTCAATGAATGTTAATAAGGCCGCCCTCAACCTTAAGGGACCTGGACTAGGTACCAATAAGGGGTTTAGGCCAATATTAATAAACACGACTTCACCTATTCCTCTTTAATTTACAACTCACAATTAAAATTCGTATTCAATAATATAAATAACAACCTAAGTAATTAATTAACTAATTCACTAATTAACTAACAAATTATGAACAATTAACAAGTAATTTTTTTTTTTTTTTCGAAACAAACATAAACAAAACAAATATTCACATATTTAACAAGTGATTTTTCAATCCCCGGCAACGGCGCCAAAAATTGATGTCGCTTTTGGGAAGCGACCAATTTAACCCTGAAATATCGTTAGTAGTATAAGCAAATAGGGATCGTTCTATTCCGGGGATTGAGGGTACACCTGTCATTGTCAAACAATTAAACAATTTAAAACAAAGTATAATATTCACAAAGATATAACAAAATATACATATTTACGAAAAGGGGGAATTTTTGTTTTGGATTTTCGAAAATAAACTAAGTTAAAAAACAAATAAACACAAAAACATAAAAACAAATGGAATGAGAGACCAAAGATCAAAAAACCGAAACATATGATTAAAATCGATTCAAACCCTAATATTGTTCATCTAAGTCATGAGAAAGGAGTTGATCATGTGAAACGTTCAAAGCAAACAATTTCCCATATTTTACTTTTCAATGCTAATTAACCTAAGCGAAAGCACCTAGATTAATCCTATCAAACATGCAATCAAACCCTAGACATCAGTCAATCATGTCATGTTTAACGCATTACACATAGAGAAAGGCTATCAACTCAATGTACAACTTAGTATGGAAAAGTCCACCTAATTGCAATCCTCGTTAATTAAATTCGATCTTTGTACAAAAACCTTTACTACTTTGATTCAAGTTTACACAAAAAGAAAAGTCGATTTCATGTTCTTAAACCTAGCAACAATCATGCATAAATCCTATAAGTGTCGACCCAAATAAGATTAATACACAAAGGATATCTATAACGCAAATTTAATTAAACAAACCCACATAAGCAACTCTTGAAGAACAATAATATGAATCTGAAAATTCTCAATTAATCATAAAAATTCCAGAAATTAATATTCATTCAACACATAGTCAACTAGTTCATAACCAACGAAATTCAAAGCAAAGGTTACAAAGAGAATCGGATTACACCGTGAGATGGAGATGGTGATGAACGATTGATGTGGTGGTCTCTTGAATCTCGAAAGCAAGCTTCAAGGATGGTGATGGAGGATGATGCTCACGGCAATTCTTCTTCTCCCTTGGCCTTGCTTGAACTCGTGGATGACTAGAGGATGGAGAAAGGAGAGGAAAACCTCACGCGGCAACAAGAGAAATATTTCTGATTTTTTTCTAAAGTTTTCTAGAGAGTCTAAGGTACTTCAACGTCACATATAAGAGAGTATATATAGGAGCACGGCCTCCTTGCTCTCCAAGCCGTATATTTCTTCTTTATTTTCCATGGAATTAATCTGAAAATGCCACATAGTTTCCTCCAATGATAGCTTGCCACATAAGCCCTATGAGGTGGTCCAACCAATCATATAATTCCAATTTAATTCCCTAAATAATCTTGCCGAAATTCCATGGATATATTCTGATTTTATACTTTAAATTCGGCCAAAATTCCTTTAGGGAATATAGGAATGTATCTAGACTTCTTTTGAGCTTTTCTTGGTCTCCACCTTTTTCTCTTTCCTTTTATTTCTCCCTTGAATATCTCTTGCCGAATTCTCTAGGGTTTTCTTTTAATTCCCTTATTTTTCTCTTGGCATTGGACGGCAAACTTTCTAGGGTAAGTCTCCAAGTATATTTTCTTTCCATAAAAATTACCCTAGAAAATCTCAACCGAAATTCTCTTTGATAATTCTGATTTTCCACGTCATTTTCCTTGTTTCTCTCCTTGCTTTTGGACGGCAAACTCTCCCTAGGGTTTAATCATGCGTTAAAAACCCTAATTCCATGGGCTTTGTGGGCTTTTAATCCAATTGCCGAAAATCCACTTCATTCTTGAGAGTTCTTGGGCCTCCATGCGCCACCTTTATGCCATGTCATCATCTAGAGTCTTCAAGAAGCTTCTCTCATGCCATGTCACTTCATTAATTCGATTCCATTCATGGTTGGCTCAAGAGTCTTGTTTTGGCAAGCTTTCCTTTTCTGGACAGGGTTTCCTGGTTGGACCAGGAAAGCTTCATTTGTTCATTTCTGCTCATTTGTGCTTCCCTTTGTACTTCATCTTGTCTCCCTCCAACGTTGGCTAGCTTCTCTCTCCATTTGTGAGCTCATTTCTCAGCTTATTTATGACAAGGACCTGAAAATAGAAACTAGTAAGAAAAATAGAAACTTTCCTAAAATGAAAAATGGCAACTTTCCTAAACTGAAAATGAAACTTTCTAAAAATGAAAAATAGAAACTACAAAAATGGAAACTTTCTACAAATAGGAACTTTCCCATTCAAAGAATGGAAACTTTCCTAAACAGGGTTTTATTAAGGAATAACGCAGAAAATGTAGGGAAATGCAGTTAAAACGTCGCATTAAAATGCTCCTATCAGAAAGAAAAAGAAATGTATCTATGGACTTTAGTCCCCCATACTTGGTGAGTTTGGAGTCTACTTTAAATTGAAGGCCCATTACAGAAAAATTTGGCTTTTGTCCAACTCACTAGTGATCAAAGGAAGTTTAGAGTGAAGTATGGGCCCAACATGAAGACACTAGGCCCCTTTATAACACCCCCATGGGAAAGTGACGTTTTTGCATACTTGGTGGAATTCTAGAAGTCTCTATACATTTGCACGAGCTCTACTAGGTTTTTAGAACACTTTGTTAAATTCCTTACCCTTCGTTTCTTTACACCTTGAGCCATGGCCCCATTACAACCTTTGATAAGACCTTCTTGATCCTTAAGATGGGACAACCCTTGATGTGGAGATGAGTTACAAGAGTTGAACCTATGGCTTGGGTCCATCCGTGCAAGTAGTTGATATCTTTCATGAGATCTTTTAAAGAAAATATACTTGTGCTTTCGTTTCATATATGTGATCTACTTGTTATCTTTCACATATACTTGAGTGTATAAGCTTTTAAGCATTGCCATGATCAGAGAGAAGAAAGAGTGGATATACCTTGTGAGGATTTGAATCAAACTTGTTTGAAGCATGCTAAACAGAAACCATCACCATTGTTCCAACCAAGTCCTACTTGTGTATATGTAACTTATGTGTTTTGATTAACTCTCGAATGCCTAAACATTGATTCTTGGTGAAGTGCTAATCTTGGTGTTGTGAAAGTAAGAGATTGCTGAGACAAATAGTTAAAGGGCAATAGAGTCTGTTGTGTGTCAAGTCTTTAATCTTTGTTGAGTCGTAGTCGTGTCTGTGTTGTGATTTTGCTAAGGGACTAGCAAAAGCTAAGTGTGGGGGAATTTGATAGGAGCATTTTAATGCGACGTTTTAATTGTATTTCCCTACATTTTTCTGCGCCATTTCCTTTAAAAATCCCTGTTTTGGAAAGTTTCCATTCTTTGATTGGGAAAGTTCCTTATTGTAGAAAGTTTCCATTTTTGTAGTTTTCATTTCTCATTTCTGGCAAGTTGCCATTTTCAGTTTAGGAAAGTTTCTATTTTTCATTTTTGGTAAGTTTCTATTTTCATTTTTAGAAAGTTTCTATTTTGAGTATAGTTTCTATTTTCAGGACCTCCGAGCTAAAAAGTGGAAATGAACGCATGAATGGAAAGAGGAGCTTGCGAACATCAAGACGAACGAATTTGAGAGAAAACGGCCCACACATTTGAGCAGAAATGAAGAAATAAGCTTTCCTAGTCCAACCAGGAAATCCTACGAAATGGAGGAAGGCTTCCCTAGCAAGTTTCCAACGCAACCATGAAAAAGAAATGGAAAAATAATGTGTTTTGCGTCGGAAAGTGAGAAGGCTTGAAAATGAAGCAACGAGGCCCTAGAACTCTTTGGATTTTCGGCAAAATGGATCAAGGCCCATCAAAGCCCATGACATTAGGGTTTGTGACGCATCACCCTAACCCTAGGGTTGCATTTCCGTGAAAACCAAAGGGAGGAGAGAAGAAAGTGGCGTGAAAATCAAGAGGAAATAAAAGATTACACAAGAGATTTTCTAGGGCGAAGTTTGTGGAAAGAATGCATTCCTAGAAACCCTAAGCATGTCTTGGCCGAAAATACAAGAAGAAATTCAGAAAATATACAAGGGATTTCGGCAAGAATATATTAGGGTATCTTCTTGGTGTTTTATGATTGGTTGGATGACACACTAGGGCTTATGTGGCAATTTCTCATTGGTAGAAGCTATGTAGAATTATTAATTTAATTCTTTGGAAGAAAATCAGAAAACTCACGGCTTGGAGACCAAGACTTGACGTTCCCTATATATAGAAGCATCCTAGACGTCTCAAGGAAGCTCTCTCCATTCTCTAGTGCAACTTTGACGTTTTCAAGCAAGGAAGAAAGAAGTAAGCTTTGGCCGTGAGCATCATCATCCATTCCACCTTGAAGCCGTGCACTTTGAAGCTTGCTTTCAAGTTTCATTAGTTCATCATTCGAATCATTCATCCATCTCTCCATTCACGGTGTAATTCAACCTTCTTTCCTGTAATCACTTTTGATTCTCCTTGTTTGATTTCGTTGGATATTGTTCTAGTTAACATTGATGTTTGAACAAGGTTTATAATCTGAAATTTTATGATTGGATAAAGGATTAAAGGATTTGCGATTTCATATTTTGTAATTCTAAAGTTGCTTATGTGTGATTGTTTGATTGAATTTGCTTTATAGATATCTCTTGTATGTTAATCTTAATTGGTTCGAAATTTTTAGGATTTATGTATGAGTGGTGCTAGGTTTAAGAACATGAAATCAACTTTTTGTTTTGTGTAACTTAAATCAAAGTAGTAAAGGTTTTGGACAAAAATCGAATTCAATTGAAGGGATTGCAATTAGGTGAACTTATTCATACTAAGTTGTACACTTAGTTGATAGCCTTTCCTTGAACTTCTTGCGTTGAACATGTATGATTGACTAGCTTTCTAGGGTTTGATTACATGTTTAATAGGATTAATCTATGTGCTTTCATTTAGATTAATTAGCATTTAAAAGTAAAAATATGGGAAATCGTTTGCTTTCGAATGTTTCACATGATCAACTCCTTTCACATGACTTGGAAGTATGAAGATAATTCGAATTCAATCATGAACTTGGTTTTAATCTTGTTTCTTACATATCATTCTTGTATTTGTGTTTTTGTTTATACTTAGTTTTAATTCTTATTTTTAATTTTCGAAAAACAAACCAAAAACCTAAAACCCCCCTAAATTCGTGAATAGTGTTTATATGTGTAAATATTACTTTGTTTTATTTAATTGTTTCTATTGTCTTACATTGACAGGTGTACCCTCAATCCCCGGATTAGAACGATCCCTACTTGCTTATACTACTAATGATATTTCTAGGGTTAAATTATGCTTGCTTTGAGCGTATCACCTAGAAAGGAGAAGTTTGGAAAATCACTGTTCATAAACACAAATTGAAACTAGGTCTTTCAATGTCAATAGGATGACACATTTAAAGATTTCGAAATGGTTTCACAAAAAGCAAAGCAAATCCTAAACCCTAGAAGGGGAAGTTTGGAAAATCACTGTTCATAAACTCAAATTGAAACTAGGGCTTTGAATGTCACTAGGACGACACATTTAAAGATTTCGAAACCATTTCGCTAAAAGCGAAAGAAATCCTAAACCCTAGAAGGGAGAAGTTTGGAAAATCACTGTTCCTAAACACAAATTGAAACATAGTGATCAAATGTTTGAAAAAGCAACTAGGGCTTTGAATCTCACTACGACAACGCATTTAAAGATTTAGAAGCCATTTCACTAAAAGCGAAAGCAAATCCTAAACCCTAGAAGGGAGAAGTTTGGAAAATCACTGTTCATAAACTCAAATTGAAACTAGGGCTTTGAATGTCACTAGGACGACACATTTAAAGATTTCGAACCAATTTCACTAAAAGCGAAAGCAAATCCTAAACCCTAGTTGGGAGAAGTTTGGAAAATCACTATTCCTAAACTCAAATTGAAACTAGGGCTTTGAATGTCACTAGGATGACACATTTAAAGATTTCGAACCAATTTCACTAAAAGCGAAAGCAAATCCTAAACCCTAGTTGGGAGAAGTTTTGAAAATCACCGTTCATATACTCAAATTGAAACTAGGGCTTTGAATGTCACTATGACAACGCATTTAAAGATTTAGAAGCCATTTCACTAAAAGCGAAAGCAAATCCTAAACCCTAGAAGGGAGAAGTTTGGAAAATCACTGTTCATAAACTCAAATTGAAACTAGGGCTTTGAATGTCACTAGGACGACACATTTAAAGATTTCGAACCAATTTCACTAAAAGCGAAAGCAAATCCTAAACCCTAGTTGGGAGAAGTTTGGAAAATCACTATTCCAACTCAAATTGAAACTAGGGCTTTGAATGTCACTAGGACGACACATTTAAAGATTTCGAACCAATTTCACTAAAAGCGAAAGCAAATCCTAAACCCTAGTTGGGAGAAGTTTTGAAAATCACCGTTCATATACTCAAATTGAAACTAGGGCTTTGAATGTCACTATGACAACGCATTTAAAGATTTAGAAGCCATTTCACTAAAAGCGAAAGCAAATCCTAAACCCTAGAAGGGAGAAGTTTGGAAAATCACTGTTCATAAACACAAATTGAAACATAATGATCAAATTGTTTGAAAAAGCAACTAGGGCTTTGAATCTCACTACGACAACGCATTTAAAGATTTAGAAGCCATTTCACTAAAAGCGAAAGCAAATCCTAAACCCTAGAAGGGAGAAGTTTGGAAAATCACTGTTCCTAAACTCAAATTGAAACTAGGGCTTTGAATGTCACTAGGATGACACAATTAAAGATTTCGAAACCCTTTCACTAAAAGCGAAAGCAAATCCTAAACCCTAGAAAGGAGAAGTTTGGAAAATCACTGTTCATAAACTCAAATTGAAACTAGGGCTTTGAATGTCACTAGGATGACACAATTAAAGATTTCGAAACCCTTTCACTAAAAGCGAAAGCAAATCCTAAACCCTAGAAGGGAGAAGTTTGGAAAATCACTGTTCATAAACTCAAATTGAAACTAGGGCTTTGAATGTCACTAGGACGACACATTTAAAGATTTCGAACCAATTTCACTAAAAGTCAAAGCAAATCCTAAACCCTAGAAGGGAGAAGTTTGGAAAATCACTGTTCATGAACACAAATTGAAACATAATGATCAAATTGTTTGAAAAAGCAACTAGGGCTTCGAAGCTCACTACGACAACGCATTTAAAGATTTAGAAGCCATTTCACTAAAAGCGAAAGCAAATCCTAAACCCTAGAAGGGAGACGTTTGGAAAATCACTGTTCCTAAACTCAAATTGAAACTAGGGCTTTGAATGTCACTAGGATGACACAATTAAAGATTTCGAAACCCTTTCACTAAAAGCGAAAGCAAATCCAAAACCCTAGAAAGGAGAAGTTTGGAAAATCACTGTTCATAAACTCAAATTGAAACTAGGGCTTTGAATGTCACTAGGACGACACATTTAAAGATTTCGAACCAATTTCACTAAAAGCGAAAGCAAATCCTAAACCCTAGAAGGGAGAAGTTTGGAAAATCACCGTTCATATACTCAAATTGAAACTAGGGCTTTGAATGTCACTAGGACGACACATTTAAAGATTTCGAACCAATTTCACTAAAAGAGAAAGCAAATCCTAAACCCTAGAAGGGAGAAGTTTGGAAAATCACCGTTCATATACTCAAATTGAAACTAGGGCTTTGAATGTTGCTAGGATGACACAATTAATGATTTCGAAACCCTTTCACTTAAAGCGAAAGCAAATCCTAAACCCTAGAAGGGAGACGTTTGGAAAATCACTGTTCCTAAACTCAAATTGAAACTAGGGCTTTGAATGTCACTAGGATGACACAATTAAAGATTTCGAAACCCTTTCACTAAAAGCGAAAGCAAATCCTAAACCCTAGAAGGGAGAAGTTTGGAAAATCACTATTCCTAAACTCAAATTGAAACTAGGGCTTTGAATGTCACTAGGACGACACATTTAAAGATTTCGAACTAATTTCACTAAAAGCGAAAGCAAATCCTAAACCCTAGAAGGGAGAAGTTTGGAAAATCACTGTTCATAAACTCAAATTGAAACTAGGGCTTTGAATGTCACTACAACAACGCATTTAAAGATTTAGAAGCCATTTCACTAAAAGCGAAAGCAAATCCTAAACCCTAGTTGGGAGAAGTTTGGAAAATCACTATTCCTAAACTCAAATTGAAACTAGGGCTTTGACTGTCACTAGGACGACGCATTTAAAGATTTCGAAACCATTTCACTAAAAGCGAAAGCAAATCCTAAACCCTAGAAGGGAGAAGTTTGGAAAATCACTATTCCTAAACTCAAATTGAAACTAGGGCTTTGAATGTCACTAGGACGACACATTTAAAGATTTCGAACCAATTTCACTAAAAGCGAAAGCAAATCCTAAACCCTAGTTGGGAGAAGTTTTGAAAATCACCGTTCATATTCTCAAATTGAAACTAGGGCTTTGAATGTCACTAGGACGACACATTTAAAGATTTCTAACCAATTTCACTAAAAGTCAAAGCAAATCCTAAACCCTAGAAGAGAGAAGTTTGGAAAATCACTGTTCAGAAACACAAATTGAAACATAATGATCAAATTGTTTGAAAAAGCAACTAGGGCTTCGAAGCTCACTACGACATCGCATTTAAAGATTTAGAAGCCATTTCACTAAAAGCGAAAGCAAATCCTAAACCCTAGAAGGGAGAAGTTTGGAAAATCACTGTTCCTAAACTCAAATTGAAACTACGGCTTTGAATGTCACTAGGGTGACACAATTAAAGATTTCTAAACCCTTTCACTAAAAGCGAAAGCAAATCCTAAACCCTAGAAAGGAGAAGTTTGGAAAATCACTGTTCATAAACTCAAATTGAAACTAGGGCTTTGAATGTCACTAGGACGACACATTTAAAGATTTCGAACCAATTTCACTAAAAGCGAAAGCAAATCCTAAACCCTAGTTGGAGAAGTTTGGAAAATCACTATTCTAAACCAAATTGAAACTAGGGCTTTGACTGTCACTAGGACGACGCATTTAAAGATTTCGAAACCATTTCACTAAAAGCGAAAGCAAATCCTAAACCCTAGAAGGGAGAAGTTTGGAAAATCACTGTTTAAAAACTCAAATTGAAACTAGGGCTTTGAATGTCACTAGGACGACACATTTAAAGATTTCGAACCAATTTCACTAAAAGCGAAAGCAAATCCTAAACCCTAGTTGGGAGAAGTTTGGAAAATCACTATTCCTAAACTCAAATTGAAACTAGGGCTTTGACTGTCACTAGGACGACGCATTTAAAGATTTCGAAACCATTTCACTAAAAGCGAAAGCAAATCCTAAACCCTAGAAGGGAGAAGTTTGGAAAATCACTGTTCATAAACTCAAATTGAAACTAGGGCTTTGAATGTCAGTAGGACGACACATTTAAAGATTTCGAACTAATTTCACTAAAAACGAAAGCAAATCATAAACCCTAGAAGGGAGAAGTTTGGAAAATCACCGTTCATATACTCAAATTGAAACTAGGGCTTTGAATGTCACTACAACAACGCATTTAAAGATTTAGAAGCCATTTCACTAAAAGCGAAAGCAAATCCTAAACCCTAGTTGGGAGAAGTTTGGAAAATCACTATTCCTAAACTCAAATTGAAACTAGGGCTTTGACTGTCACTAGGACGACGCATTTAAAGATTTCGAAACCATTTCACTAAAAGCGAAAGCAAATCCTAAACCCTAGAAGGAAAGTTGGAAAATCACTATTCCTAAACTCAAATTGAAACTAGGGCTTTGAATGTCACTAGGACGACACATTTAAAGATTTCGAACCAATTTCACTAAAAGCGAAAGCAAATCCTAAACCCTAGTTGGGAGAAGTTTTGAAAATCACCGTTCATATACTCAAATTGAAACTAGGGCTTTGAATGTCACTAGGACGACACATTTAAAGATTTCTAACCAATTTCACTAAAAGTCAAAGCAAAGCCTAAACCCTAGAAGAGAGAAGTTTGGAAAATCACTGTTCAGAAACACAAATTGAAACATAATGATCAAATTGTTTGAAAAAGCAACTAGGGCTTCGAAGCTCACTACGACAACGCATTTAAAGATTTAGAAGCCATTTCACTAAAAGCGAAAGCAAATCCTAAACCCTAGAAGGGAGAAGTTTGGAAAATCACTGTTCCTAAACTCTTGAGTTAATTTCGAGAATTCTTTTATGATGCATGTTACAATCTTGTGCCCTTTTATGTGTTTTGGTAATTTTCAGAGTTAGGTTCATAAGTTTGCATGCTAGAATAACGGTGAGAGTTTTTGTGTGTTTTCTTAATTTACCAAGAGTAATTGTTAATTTGTAGAGACGCTGAGTTAAACAAGTAGCAATTAGTTCTAACGGGTGGTAAAACTATGTTCAATGGTTTAAACGATTCTGGAATTACGTGTTAAATTCTATTGTAATGGTTAATTTGCACGGTGAGTTGATTCGAGGGTTTAGATAATACTACTAGTTAAGAGAATTACGCTGAGGTTTTCAAAAATTAGTAGTATTAGGCTTGGTAAGGACTTTTCCGATCCATGCCTACATTAGAACGAATCAGATAAATGGATTGATCCGCTGAGGCTTTTCATTTGAGCTCTTATCTAGGCATTTAAGATGGGCACATTTTTGTAGCATGTTGAAATGAATTTTCTGTTTTTACACTTAGAAATTTCTGAGTGGTATTGGTCAAGGTTAGGGAAGTCGATCATTGTAGATAATTTTATTCGTTTTGTTTTTATTTAAAGTAGATTAGGAACCAAAAATTCAAACCCCCCATTTTATTCTTTTATTTTGTTAATTGACCTTTTTGTGTAGGTGTACCCTACAATCCCCGGACTGAACGATCCCTGCTTATCCTATACTAACAACTACATTTTGCAGGGTTAAATTATGAGGCTATTTCAGCACCATCAATTTTTTAGCCCGACACATTTAAAGATTTCGAACCAATTTCACTAAAAGCGAAAGCAAATCCTAAACCCTAGAAGGGAGAAATTTGGAAAATCACTGTTCATAAACTCAAATTGAAACTAGGGCTTTGAATGTCACTAGGACGACACATTTAAAGATTTTCGAAACCATTTCACAAAAAGCGAAAGCAAATCCTA
>JANPXK010000246.1:0-13359 GCA_024704745.1 Rosa lucieae | reverse complement strand
TTCTTGAGCTCTGCAATATCCTTTGAATGGGTTGCCTGTCCTACAACTAAAGCTTGAGTAGCCGTGTTAAGTTGTTGTTGCCCCGCAGCAAGGGACTTCAACAGTTCATCATAATTAGGGGCATTCAAAGTATTAGAAACAGGAGGTGGAGGAACAGAATTGGGAATACCAAAAGCTTGAGGTACCTGAGGCCTCAAAAACAAACCTGGTGGGCGCTGAGAATTCTGACCTGGGCCTTGAGGTGGTCTCAAGGTGTTATCATTGTTGGCCCAACGAAAGTTGGGGTGGTCTCTGAGCCCCGGATTGTAAGTATTTGAGTAAGGGTTGTACCTCGGGCCTCCTTGACCTCCTTGATACCCTAGGGCGTTAACAGATTCCCATCCTTCTGGAGAGGCAAGCTGGGGACATTTATCAGTGGGGTGCCCTTGAGTCGAGCACATCCCACACACTTGAGCCATTGCTCCTCCTCCATTAACGTTTAAGACTTGAGACAGCAAAGTAGACATCTTGTTGACCTTGTCTTCAAGAGCAGAGTTAGTGGGACCTCATGTACCCTCCGTTGAGAGGCAAGTACCCCCTCATATTGTTGATAGTTTAGCGCACGATTCGTAAGTAGCACCTTGGCATCAGCAGGTGTCTTATCCATAAAGGATCCTCCAGCAGCAGCATCTAACAGACCACGCTCATTAGCGGTGAGTCCTTCATAAAAATAGGTAAGGAGGGTCACACATCATTTTTTTTTTTAATTTTTATATTTTTATATTTTTTTTATTTTTTTTTATTTTTTTTATTTTTTTTTATTATAAACATAGTTAATATCTCAATTGATTCCAAGTTGTAAGTCGAGCCCAATAGAAACCGCTACTATTGGTGAGATACGATCTAGGGATAGTCGCCCAGACATAAGTCTCTTTCCTTTGTTTCAGAAGGCCGAATGGCCAGATTAAGAGGTAAGTGAGAGGGAGGACTCATTTTGGTGATACTACGGAGGCTACTCCCTCATTGAGGTTTAGGCCCCTATCGGCTACTCCCACATAGTGGTTTACGCTCATTCTATAGTATCTCTGAGATCCAATTGAACCCATCACCCAGGGTCTCAACCTAAGACACCATCCGTATGCGCCCCTTACTCAGCTGGGAAATTAACTTATGTTAGACCGTTCTCCAAGTGCTAATAAGGCCGCCCTCAACCTCAAGAGACCAGAGCAAGGTACTAATGAAGGGTTTAGGCCAATATTAACAAAGGGCCCTTGTCTACTCATACGATTTTACACATTACAACAATTAAGTATTAGCTAAATTCACAACTTAAGTATATTAATCTAAGTGAAACACATTCAATTTACAATATGGTTAAAGAAACAACTTCTACAAATTGTACAACAATGATAAAAGACATGCTTAATTTTGTAACACTCATAAAACTTAAACTAAATCACAATTAAAGCTTGGCCAAACCGAAATCGCAATCCAATTTGTCACCATTCCCAAGTGTAGTACAAAAATTAGCATGCATTCTATATACAACAAAATCGATGACACTTTAAGTGCAAGGGATTTTAACTGGCAACGGCGCCAAAAATTGATGCGGCTGAAATAGCCTCACAATTTAACCCTGCAAAATGTTGTTGTCAGTATAGGATAAGCAGGGATCGTTCAGTCCGGGGATTGTAGGGTACACCTACACAAAAAGGTCAATTAACAAATAAAAGAATAAAATGGGGGGTTTTGAAATTGGTTCCTAATCTACTTAAATAAAAACAAACAAAAAAAACTATATACAATGATCGACTTCCCTAACCTAGACCAATACCACTCGGAAATTACTAAGTGTAAAAACAGAAATTCATTTCAACATGCTACAAAAATGTGCCCACCTTAAATGCCTAGATAAGAGCCAAATGAAAAGCCTCAGCGGATCAATCCATTTATCTGATTCGTTCTAATGTAGGCTTGGATCGGAAAAGTCCTTACCAAGCCTAATACTACTAATTTTCGAAAACACTCAGCGTAATTCTCTTAACTAGTAGTATTATCTAACCCTCGAATCAACTCACACGTGCAAATTAACCATTACACATAGAATTTAACACGTAATTTCCAGAATCATTTAATCATTAAAGCATGATTTTTACCACCCGTTAGAACCAATTACTACTTGTTTAACTCAGCGTCTTAACAAATAACAATTGCTCTTGGCAAATTAAGCAAACACACAAGAACTCTCACCGTTATTCTAGCATGCAAACTTATTAACCTAACTCTGAAAATTACCTAAACACATAAAAGGGCACAAGATTGTAACATGCATCATAAAAGAATTCTCAAAATTAACTCAATAATGAACTGAAAATCTCAAAAATATTAATAAAAATATTCTGAAAATTTCATGTCTCCAATTACACAACTCACAAATTGAAACACACAAAACCGAAACAAAAATTATAAGTAGAGTCATAGTTACACTTTGAAGCTTTCCTCAGCGGCTTAGCAACAAGGTGATGAACTCGTCTCTGCGATGGTGGTGGAGCGTCCTTGACTCAGCGCCTTAGAGCTTTGTAGATTGATGGATGGATGGGTCTTGTAGGTGATGGAAGTTTAAGGAGTGAATTGGGCAGTCTTGGAATGGTTTTTGCCAGGAAGTGATAGGCAAGAATTATCTTGGCTGGGAAGTATTTGGCTGGGAAGTGATGCAAATTCAGTTCTGGAAATTGCCTATTTATAGGGGAGCATGGTTGGTTTTCCCAACTGAAACGTCTCCTTTATGGCCTTAACTCCTCTCATAATGGGGCAATTCCTTTAATTTCCAAGCTTGAAACATTTTTCTCTTATTTATTTTTCAGCTGAAACATCTTTCTCCTTTAATTTCCGAGCTGAAACGTCTTTCTCCTTTTTCTTCAGCTGAAAACTTCTTTTCTCCTTTATTTATTTTCCAGCTGAAACGTCTTTCTCTTTATTCCTCAACTGAAAACTTCTTTTCTCCTTTATTTCCCTTCTTCATTGCTTGGTCAAATATCTTAATGCTTTATTTTATGACTCCATCATTGCTGAGGCAATGTTTCCTACAACAAGCAGGAGAATATCAGAATTTTCTAGAGAAAATAAAGGGAATTAAAATGTTAAAGACAGCAAAAACAGTGACAGTTAGGAATCCTGATCCAGCTAGGATTTTTCATGAATTTACTTTTTCGCCTATTTCACTCCAAACACTCAACAAGACTCTGAAACGACTCACTGACTCAAAACACGAAATTAAGGAGAAACATGCTAAAATGGGGCACATATTCAATAATATTGTCACACTTTTTGGTCCTATCAACTACCCCACACTTAGCTTTGCTAGTCCCTTAGCAAAACAAAAATACAAAACAAAACAACGACTCGACAAAAAACACGTAAATGACTCTACTTCCCCTAACTGTTGTCTCTGAGACTCCAAACTCATGGCTTTCACGTTAAACACTTAATCAAAATTGCATAGATAATTCATGGTTAATAAACCTGTGACATTCGTATGACTAAGCAAGATATGGAGAACTTAAGTTATACAGTGAATGATAGCATGTTTCGAACAAGTCCAATCCAAACTCACAGGGCATACTCTCGATTTTTCTCTCAGAATGGCTATGCTTAAAAGCTTCACTCTCAAGTATATGCAAGAGAATAAATTGTAAGGCAACATATTTCATCAATAAACGCATTTGTGAAGAATTATTAAAGACCTCAAGAAATGACTAAGTGCACAAATGGACCTAAACCATAAGCTCGACTGCGTACCTGACTCCACTAACCAAAGACTGCCCATCTCAAGGATCAAGTCAAAACTTAAAACAGGTTGTAATGGGGCTAAGCTAGGGTTTTCGAAATGAAGATTAAGGATACAAAAATCCTAAGGACCTAGCAGAGCATATATGGACCACCTTATGTCACCATTTTTATGGGCCAAACCTTCACTCTAACGAACATGGAAATGGACAAAGGCATAATTTTCAACTTTGAGCCTTCTACAAATTTGAAAGTCCAAAACCACACTTCAACAATTTCCCAAGAATTTTCTTTCTTCTATTTTCTTCTCTATTTTGCCGCTTTTTCTTTCTTTTTTCATTTTCATTTCATTTTCTTTCATTTTTTTTTTTTTGGGAATTTTTTTTTTTTTCTCTTTTTTTTTTCTTGGATTTTCCCCACCCCACACTTGTCTTTCATCGTCACCCCTACATACTATGTCATGCTCTACTAAGTCCAAGACAAGGGTAGAGATAGCTCTGTACTAAGCTCATGGTAGGGTAGTGAGGGTGATGAAACAAAGCTTTTCAACGTAGGCTCAAAGGGGTTCATTTTGGAAAGCGAAAGCAAATCCTAAACCCTAGAAGGGACAAGTCTGGAAAATCACTGTTCCTAAACTCAAATTGAAACTAGGGCTTTGAATGTCACTAGGACGACACATTTAAAGATTTCGAAACGGTTTCACTAAAAGCAAAAGCAAATCCTAAACCCTAGAGGGTAAAAGTTTGGAAAATCACTGTTCAAAAACACAAATTGAAACATAGTGATCAAATTGTTTGAAAAAGCAACTAGGGCTTTGAATCCACTACAACAACGCATTTAAAGATTTAGAAGCCATTTCACTAAAAGTGAAAGCAATCCTAAACCCGAGAAGGAGAAGTTTGGAAAATCACTGTTCATAAACACAAATTGAAACATAGTGATCAAATTGTTTGAAAAAAGCAACTAAGGCTTTGAATCTCACTACAACAACGCATTTAAGATTTAGAAGCCATTTTACTAAAAGCGAAAGCAATCTTAAACCCTAGAAGGGAGAAGTTTGAAAATCACTGTTCAAAACTCAAATTGAACTAGGGCTTTGAATGTCACTAGGACGACACATGTATAAAGATTTCGAAACCATTTCACTAAAAGCGAAAGCAAAATCCTAAACCCTTGAAGGGAGAAGTTTGGAAAATCACTGTTCATAAACTCAAATTGAAACTAGGGCTTTGAATGTCGCTAGACGACACATTTAAAGATTTCGAACCAATTTCACCAAAAGCGAAAGCAAATCCTAAACCCTAGTTGGGAGAAGTTTGTGAAATCACTGTTCATAAACTCAAATTGAAACTAGGGCTTTGAATGTCACTAGACGCACATTTAAAGATTTCGAAACGGTTTCACTAAAGCAAAAGTCGAATCCTAAACCCTAGAGGGTAAAATTTTGAAAATCACTGTTCAAAACACAAATGTGAAAACATAGTGATCAAATTGTTAAAACAACTAGGGCTTTGAATCGCTCAACAACAACGCATTTAAAGATTTAGAAGCCATTTCACTAAAAGCGAAAGCAAATCCTAAACCCTAGAAGGGAGAAGTTTGGAAAATCACCATAAACACAAATTAAACATAGTGATCAAATTGTTTGAAAAAGCAACTAGGCTTTGAATCTCACTACAACAACGCATTTAAAGATTTAGAACCATTTCACTAAAAGCGAAAGTAAATCCTAAACCCTAGAAGGGAGAAGTTTGGAAAATCACTGTTCATAAACTCAAATTGAAACTAGGGCTTTGAATTTCACTAGGACGACACATTTAAAGATTTCGAAACCATTTCACTAAAAGCGAAAGCAAATCCTAAACCCTTGAAGGGAGAAGTTTGGAAAATCACTGTTCCTAAACTCAAATTGAAACTAGGGCTTTGAATCTCATAGGACGACACATTTAAAGATTTCGAAACCATTTCACTAAAAGCGAAAGCAAATCCTAAACCCTAGAAGGGAGAAGTTTGGAAAATCACTGTTCATAAACTCAAATTGAAACTAGGGCTTTGAATGTCACTAGACGACACATTTAAAGATTTCGAACCATTTACTAAAAGCGAAAGCAAATCCTAAACCCTAGTGGAGAAGTTTGGAAAATCACTGTTCATAAACTCAAATTGAAACTAGGGCTTTGAATGTCACTAGGACGACACATCTAAAGATTTCGAAACCATTTCACTAAAAGCGAATGCAAATCCAAAACCCCTTAGAAGGGAGAAGTTTGGAAAATCACTGTTCATAAACTCAAATTGAAACTAGGGCTTTGAATGTCACTAGGACGACACATTTAAAGATTTCGAAACCATTTCACTAAAAGCGAAAGCAAATCCTAAACCCTTGAAGGGAGAAGTTTGGAAAATCACTGTTCCTAAACTCAAATTGAAACTAGGGCTTTGAATGTCACTAGGACGACACATTTAAAGATTTCGAAACCATTTCACTAAAAGCGAAAGCAAATCCTAAACCCTAGAAGGGAGAAGTTTGGAAAATCACTGTTCATAAACTCAAATTGAAACTAGGGCTTTGAATGTCACTAGGACGACACATTTAAAGATTTCGAAACCATTTCACTAAAAGCGAAAGCAAATCCTAAACCCTTGAAGGGAGAAGTTTGGAAAATCACTGTTCCTAAACTCAAATTGAAACTAGGGCTTTGAATGTCACTAGGACGACACATTTAAAGATTTCGAAACCATTTCACTAAAAGCGAAAGCAAATCCTAAACCCTTAGAAGGGAAGTTTGGAAAATCACTGTTCATAAACTCAAATTGAAACTAGGGTTTTGAATGTCACTAGGACGACACATTTAAAGATTTCGAAACCATTTCACTAAAAGCGAAAGCAAATCCTAAACCCTTGAAGGGAGAAGTTTGGAAAATCACTGTTCCTAAACTCAAATTGAAACTAGGGCTTTGAATCTCACTAGGACGACACATTTAAAGATTTCGAAACCATTTCACTAAAAGCGAAAGCAAATCCTAAACCCTAGAAGGGAGAAGTTTGGAAAATCACTGTTCATAAACTCAAATTGAAACTAGGGCTTTGAATGTCACTAGGACGACACATTTAAAGATTTCGAAACCATTTCACTAAAAGCGAAAGCAAATCCTAAACCCTAGAAGGGAGAAGTTTGGAAAATCACTGTTCATAAACTCAAATTGAAACTAGGGCTTTGAATGTCACTAGGACGACACATTTAAAGATTTCGAAACGGTTTCACTAAAAGCGAAAGCAAATCCTAAACCCTAGAAGGGAGAAGTTTGGAAAATCACTGTTCATAAACTCAAATTGAAACTAGGGCTTTGAATCTCACTAGGACGACACATTTAAAGATTTCGAAACCATTTCACTAAAAGCGAAAGCAAATCCTAAACCCTGAAGGGAGAAGTTTGGAAAATCACTGTTCATAACTCAAATTGAAACTAGGGCTTTGAATGTCACTAGGACGACACATTTAAAGATTTCGAACCATTTCACACAAAAGCGAAAGCAAATCCTAAACCCTAGTTGGGAGAAGTTTGGAAAATCACTGTTCATAAACTCAAATTGAAACTAGGGCTTTGAATGTCACTAGGACGACACATTTAAAGATTTCGAAACCATTTCACTAAAAGCGAAAGCAAATCCTAAACCCTAGAGGTAAAGTTTGGAAAATCACTGTTCAAAACACAAATTGAAACATAGTGATCAATTGTTTGAAAAAGCAACTAGGCTTGAACTCACTACAACAACGCATTTAAAGATTTAGAAGCCATTTCACTAAAAGCGAAAGCAAATCCTAAACCCTAGAAGGGAGAAGTTTGGAAAATCACTGTTCATAAACTCAAATTAAAACATAGTGATCAAATTGTTTGAAAAGCAACTAAGGCATTGAATCTCACTACAACACGCATTTAAAGATTTAGAAGCCATTTCACTAAAAGCGAAAGCAAATCCTAAACCCTAGAAGGGAGAAGTTTGGAAAATCACTGTTCATAAACTCAAATTGAAACTAGGGCTTTGAATTCACTAGAGCGACACATTTAAAGATTTCGAAACCATTTCACTAAAAGCGAAAGCAAATCCTAAACCCTGAAGGGAGAAGTTTGGAAAATCACTGTTCAAACTCAAATTGAAACTAGGGCTTTGAATCTCATAGGACGACACATTTAAAGATTTCGAAACCATTTCACTAAAAGC
The DNA here is from genome assembly GCA_024704745.1 of Rosa lucieae. Classification (NCBI taxonomy): domain Eukaryota; kingdom Viridiplantae; phylum Streptophyta; class Magnoliopsida; order Rosales; family Rosaceae; genus Rosa; species Rosa lucieae. The sequence goes on along the minus strand of JANPXK010000246.1, from coordinate 5,369 downwards.
GAAAGCAAATCCTAAACCCTAGAAGGTAGAAGTTTGGAAAATCACTGTTCATAAACTCAAATTGAAACTAGGGCTTTGAATGTCACTAGGACGACACATTTAAAGATTTCGAACCATTTGACTAAAAGCGAAAGCAAATCCTAAACCCTAGTTTGGAGAAGTTTGGAAAATCACTGTTCCTAAACTCAAATTGAAACTAGGGCTTTGAATGTCACTAGGACGACACATTTAAAGATTTCGAAACCATTTCACTAAAAGCGAAAGCAAATCCTAAACCCTAGAAGGGAGAAGTTTGGAAAATCACTGTTCATAAACTCAAATTGAAACTAGGGCTTTGAATGTCACTAGGACGACACATTTAAAGATTTCGAACCAATTTCACTAAAAGCGAAAGCAAATCCTAAACCCTAGTAGGGAGAAGTTTGGAAAATCACTGTTCATAAACTCAAATTGAAACTAGGGCTTTGAATGTCACTAGGACGACACATTTAAAGATTTCGAAACGGTTTCACTAAAAGCGAAAGCAAATCCTAAACCCTAGAAGGGAGAAGTTTGGAAAATCACTGTTCATAAACTCAAATTGAAACTAGGGCTTTGAATGTCACTAGGACGACACATTTAAAGATTTCGAAACCATTTCACTAAAAGCGAAAGCAAATCCTAAACCCTAGAAGGGAGAAGTTTGGAAAATCACTGTTCATAAACTCAAATTGAAACTAGGGCTTTGAATGTCACTAGGACGACACATTTAAAGATTTCGAAACCATTTCACTAAAAGCGAAAGCAAATCCTAAACCCCTTAGAAGGGAGAAGTTTGGAAAATCACTGTTCATAAACTCAAATTGAAACTAGGGCTTTGAATGTCACTAGGACGACACATTTAAAGATTTCGAAACCATTTCACTAAAAGCGAAAGCAAATCCTAAACCCTAAGGGAGAAGTTTGGAAAATCACTGTTCAAACTCAAATTGAAACTAGGGCTTTGAATGTCACTAGGACGACACATTTAAAGATTTCGAAACCATTTCACTAAAAGCGAAAGCAAATCCTAAACCCCTTAGAAGGGAGAAGTTTGGAAAATCACTGTTCATAAACTCAAATTGAAACTAGGGTTTTGAATGTCACTAGGACGACACATTTAAAGATTTCGAAACCATTTCACTAAAAGCGAAAGCAAATCCTAAACCCTTGAAGGGAGAAGTTTGGAAAATCACTGTTCCTAAACTCAAATTGAAACTAGGGGTTTGAATCTCACTAGGACGACACATTTAAAGATTTCGAAACCATTTCACTAAAAGCGAAAGCAAATCCTAAACCCTAGAAGGGAGAAGTTTGGAAAATCACTGTTCATAAACTCAAATTGAAACTAGGGCTTTGAATGTCACTAGGACGACACATTTAAAGATTTCGAACCAATTTGACTAAAAGCGAAAGCAAATCCTAAACCCTAGTTGGGAGAAGTTTGGAAAATCACTGTTCATAAACTCAAATTGAAACTAGGGCTTTGAATGTCACTAGGACGACACATTTAAAGATTTCGAAACGGTTTCACTAAAAGCGAAAGCAAATCCTAAACCCTAGAAGGGAGAAGTTTGGAAAATCACTGTTCATAAACTCAAATTGAAACTAGGGCTTTGAATCTCACTAGGACGACACATTTAAAGATTTCGAAACCATTTCACTAAAAGCGAAAGCAAATCCTAAACCCTTGAAGGGAGAAGTTTGGAAAATCACTGTTCATAAACTCAAATTGAAACTAGGGCTTTGAATGTCACTAGGACGACACATTTAAAGATTTCGAAACCATTTCACTAAAAGCGAAAGCAAATCCTAAACCCTTGAAGGGAGAAGTTTAGAAAATCACTGTTCATAAACTCAAATTGAAACTAGGGCTTTGAATGTCACTAGGACGACACATTTAAAGATTTCGAACCAATTTCACCAAAAGCGAAAGCAAATCCTAAACCCTAGTTGGGAGAAGTTTGGAAAATCACTGTTCATAAACTCAAATTGAAACTAGGGCTTTGAATGTCACTAGGACGACACATTTAAAGATTTCGAAACGGTTTCACTAAAAGCAAAAGCGAATCCTAAACCCTAGAGGGTAAAAGTTTTGAAAATCACTGTTCAAAAACACAAATTGAAACATAGTGATCAAATTGTTTGAAAAAGCAACTAAGGCTTTGAATCTCACTACAACAACGCATTTAAAGATTTAGAAGCCATTTCACTAAAAGCGAAAGCAAATCCTAAACCCTAGAAGGGAGAAGTTTGGAAAATCACTGTTCATAAACTCAAATTGAAACTAGGGCTTTGAATCACACTAGGACGACACATTTAAAGATTTCGAAACCATTTCACTAAAAGCGAAAGCAAATCCTAAACCCTTGAAGGGAGAAGTTTGGAAAATCACTGTTCATAAACTCAAATTGAAACTAGGGCTTTGAATGTCACTAGGACGACACATTTAAAGATTTCGAAACCATTTCACTAAAAGCGAAAGCAAATCCTAAACCCTTGAAGGGAGAAGTTTAGAAAATCACTGTTCATAAACTCAAATTGAAACTAGGGCTTTGAATTTCACTAGGACGACACATTTAAAGATTTCGAACCAATTTCACCAAAAGCGAAAGCAAATCCTAAACCCTAGTTGGGAGAAGTTTGGAAAATCACTGTTCATAAACTCAAATTGAAACTAGGGCTTTGAATGTCACTAGGACGACACATTTAAAGATTTCGAAACGGTTTCACTAAAAGCAAAAGCGAATCCTAAACCCTAGAGGGTAAAAGTTTGGAAAATCACTGTTCAAAAACACAAATTGAAACATAGTGATCAAATTGTTTGAAAAAGCAACTAGGGCTTTGAATCTCACTACAACAACGCATTTAAAGATTTAGAAGCCATTTCACTAAAAGCGAAAGCAAATCCTAAACCCTAGAAGGGAGAAGTTTGGAAAATCACTGTTCATAAACACAAATTAAAACATAGTGATCAAATTGTTTGAAAAAGCAACTAAGGCTTTGAATCTCACTACAACAACGCATTTAAAGATTTAGAAGCCATTTCACTAAAAGCGAAAGCAAATCCTAAACCCTAGAAGGGAGAAGTTTGGAAAATCACTGTTCATAAACTCAAATTGAAACTAGGGCTTTGAATTTCACTAGGACGACACATTTAAAGATTTCGAAACCATTTCACTAAAAGCGAAAGCAAATCCTAAACCCTTGAAGGGAGAAGTTTGGAAAATCACTGTTCCTAAACTCAAATTGAAACTAGGGCTTTGAATCTCACTAGGACGACACATTTAAAGATTTCGAAACCATTTCACTAAAAGCGAAAGCAAATCCTAAACCCTAGAAGGGAGAAGTTTGGAAAATCACTGTTCATAAACTCAAATTGAAACTAGGGCTTTGAATGTCACTAGGACGACACATTTAAAGATTTCGAACCAATTTGACTAAAAGCGAAAGCAAATCCTAAACCCTAGTTTGGAGAAGTTTGGAAAATCACTGTTCATAAACTCAAATTGAAACTAGGGCTTTGAATGTCACTAGGACGACACATTTAAAGATTTCGAAACCATTTCACTAAAAGCGAAAGCAAATCCAAAACCCCTTAGAAGGGAGAAGTTTGGAAAATCACTGTTCATAAACTCAAATTGAAACTAGGGCTTTGAATGTCACTAGGACGACACATTTAAAGATTTCGAAACCATTTCACTAAAAGCGAAAGCAAATCCTAAACCCCTTAGAAGGGAGAAGTTTGGAAAATCACTGTTCATAAACTCAAATTGAAACTAGGGCTTTGAATCTCACTAGGACGACACATTTAAAGATTTCGAAACCATTTCACTAAAAGCGAAAGCAAATCCTAAACCCCTTAGAAGGGAGAAGTTTGGAAAATCACTGTTCATAAACTCAAATTGAAACTAGGGCTTTGAATCTCACTAGGACGACACATTTAAAGATTTCGAAACCATTTCACTAAAAGCGAAAGCAAATCCTAAACCCTTGAAGGGAGAAGTTTGGAAAATCACTGTTCCTAAACTCAAATTGAAACTAGGGCTTTGAATGTCACTAGGACGACACATTTAAAGATTTCGAAACCATTTCACTAAAAGCGAAAGCAAATCCTAAACCCCTTAGAAGGGAGAAGTTTGGAAAATCACTGTTCATAAACTCAAATTGAAACTAGGGTTTTGAATGTCACTAGGACGAAAAATTTAAAGATTTCGAAACCATTTCACTAAAAGCGAAAGCAAATCCTAAACCCTTGATACACTCAAAGCAAGCATATAATTTAACCCTGAAATGTCATTAGTAGCATATAATAAGTAGGGATCGTTCTAATCCGAGGATTGAGGGTACACCTGTCATTGTCAAACAATTAAACAATTAAAATTAAAACAAAGTATAATATTCACAAAAATATAACAAAATATATACATATTCACGAAAAGGGGGGATTTTTGGTTTTTGGTTTTCGAAAATTAAACTAAGTAAAGAAAACAATTAAAATGCAAAAACATAAAATTACAAATGGAATGCAAGAACAAAGATCAAATCGAAACATATAATCAAAGTTAATTCAAGTTCATCATTGTTCATCATAGTCATGCAAGAGGAATTGATCATGTGAAACGTTCTAAGCAAACAATTTCCCATATTTTACTTTCAATGCTAATTAACCTAAGTGAAAGCACCTAAATTAATCCTATCAAACATGCATTCAAGCCCTAGAAAGCTAGTCAATCACACATGTTTAACGCAAGAAGTTCAAGGAAGGCTATCAATTCAAATGTGCAACTAGTATGAAAAAGTTCACCTAATTGCAATCTCCTTTGATTAATTTCGGTTTTGTACAAAACCTTTACTACTTATTGATTCAAGAACACAAAACCAAAAAGTTGATTCATGTTCTCGAATTCGTAGCAACATTCACATAAAAACCCAAATGTTTCGAACCATTCAAGATTATCATACAAACGATTTCTATCATGCAAATTCAATCAAACACTTACACAAAAGCAACCATAAATCACAATATATGAATCTGAAAATTAACAATTAATCATAAAATTTCAGAAAACAATATTCGTTCATACATATGTGTCAACTAAGGCAAACCAACGAAATACAAACAAAGTTACAAGGATAATCGGATTACACCGTGATGAAGATGAGATGGATGAAGTGATGATGTGGTCTCTTGAATTTCGAAAGCAATCTTCAAGGTGGAGGGTGGATGGTGTTCACGGCTTGTCTTCTTCTTCCTTGGCCTTGCTTGCACTTCGTGGTTGCCCTAGAGGATGGAAAGGAGCACGGCTAGGCTATAAAGTTTTCTGATTTTTTTCTAAAGTGTATGAACG
>JANPXK010000245.1:0-17190 GCA_024704745.1 Rosa lucieae | reverse complement strand
TGGAGGGCGGTCTCTTTTGTAATATTATCAATTTTAAATAGAATAGATTTTCTTTTCATAGAAAGTTAAAAATTTATAAATTAGGTCTCTAATAGATAAAGACGTTTCTCTCAAATATAAGGATCTTAAATTTAAACTTCTTGGAAGTCAAACAAAATAAATGTTGTTTTTCCCATATGAAACTAAGAAAATCTGACATAAGATCAAAATTCCTTCAAACCACTTTTTAATCGAAAATCCCTTCTTTCTTTTTTGGAACAAAGAAAAAGATAAAAAAAAAAATTCTTACATGGAGTAGGAATCCGTACATGCATTTTTACCCACCTCATGCTACTAGACTAGAGCTAACACTGATGATCATATATAGGCTCCTCCCAACTAATTTAGCCATCTCAATTGAATGTTGAATTGTTGATGGGTCACTTTGGTCTTCGATAAATATACACTTAGCTAGGGTTAGGGTCAGGGGCGGAGCCACATTGGGACGAGCGGGGCTAGTGGCCCCCAGTAATTTTAGATTTTTGTTAAGCCGGTCTCCGTTTTGCCCCCACAGGCAATATCCAAATACTTGTTCTTGTTCTTGTTCTTCTTCTTCCTCCTTCCTTTGATCTAATTCCCTCTGAAAGCTCAAAACTTAAGCTGTCTCTAGACGGTTCTCCATCTTGGTTAATCAGAAATCCAAGCTTTGAGACTTGGTTGGGTGGTTCTTTCACAGTTTTCAATCACTCTACCCAATGGAAAATTGTTGGGTGGGTTACTATCATGTTTAATGTTGATGTATTTGCTACTTCTCTTACTATTCTGTTAACCTTGGGTTTCACAAGCTTGGTTTTGGCGTGGAATATGGCTAAGGATGAGGGATTCAAATTTGCTCACCACCAATACTTTGGTGGTGATTCCACCACTCAATACAAAACTGTCATGTGTTATAAAACACAATTATGGTTAATCATGATGTTTTATTTAAAAAATAATTTCAATTAATTCTATATGACGTGACAAGTTTTAATACGGTGGTGATATTACCACAAAATAAAAGTGGTGAGTAAATTTGAATCCAAGGATGAGAATGCACACCACCTGTTCGACTTAATTCCCAAGAGAGAGGTTTAGGCCCCTTTTTTGGAGGTTTCCTCTTGTTTCATATGGCTAAGGATCAATATTCAAATAGTAGCCTTGCTGCTACTGCAGATTGCAGAATGGTACTATTTGCAGCCTTGCTGCTACTGTTAGGAAGGAACCGAAAGTCCGGAAATTTTTTTACCCCCATTTATATACCTTCTTGCCTCCGCCCCTGGTTAGGGTTTCTGGTTGGCCGGTTGACGCTTAATAGTGACATCAACCACGACTACAACGTTTCCCTTTTCTTTATTAATACCATTTCCTTTCCATATGAAGCCTTGCATAAACAAAACGTCAATATCCAAACCAAAACTGTCCCTAGACCTTGTTACACGTACATACATTTATGTACGCATTAGTGTTCATCTTCGTGGTGAATTGGTTTGGATCGATGATGGTGAAATGTGATTTGGACAGGAATGATATGTGCAAGGGATTGGTCAAATCTCGCATCCAAGAATGGATGTGATTGGTTTGCCAAAATCCAAGCTAGGTTTTTCGTCTTTTTTGGCAAACCCTACCTGTTCATTACATATATTTATTCATATATTGATGGTGTATGTTCTTCTCACTCCGCTTAAGGTCTGCTTAGTGTAAATAACTTTATTAGTGTTTACTTTTATGACAGCTTTTGGAACATGTCGGGCTTGGTAATGGAGCCCGGAATTCATGGGGAGCACTTACAGAAAAATCTTAGGACTCAAATCATAAAATAATTTTTCTCACAATATTTTAATCCAATTGTATATTTAGATTGACCAAAACTAATATAATAGTTCACCATTTCCCAGTGACACAAAAGAATAAAAATAAAATAAAAAATTCACTGCTCGAGCTATTTTATCTTCCTTCTACTAGTCATATAGCACATCAAAAAAACAAACTTTAGATTCTGAATTTGAACTAAGGACCTAAAACTCTCCATGACACTTCTACTAATAGAAAGTTGAACCCCTATTGGATTTGGGTCCGAATCAAATTTAGGTACATTGAAAAATAGAAAAAGTTGATTTTGGAATTGAACTAAGAACCTAAAATTCTCTATGACATTTCGATTACAAGAATAGAGAGTTGCTCTTATATTAAATTTAGGTACGTTCCTATCCAACAACTTCCAATGAACGAGGAAGGCGCTTCAAAAATATCGCAACACTAATGTTGAGAATGTGAAGAAAATTTGAAAAAATATGACACTGGCATGGCTATGAGTTTATAAGGATTTGAGTCTCTCAAACAATTGCTTTAGTTGTGAAGCTCAGGTTATCTCATGATATCAGAATGGATTACCCATATGTATGGTTTAAGAAATCACCGCACATGCTCTACGTCACCCAGCATAACTTGTTCACGTGTATGACATGAAAAATTGTCAAAAAATGTTGCAGAAAAAAAAAAGAACTAATCTTGTCCTATTGTTTGAAAATATATATATAACTGTTCGAGAGCGGACGTCCGCAACCCAGAAAAAGTGTGGACGTCGCTCCTCCGGCCTCGATTAAGCTTCGACGGCACGGCGGGGCTTGCCGGAGGGGGACTGGGGGTCTGAGAAGCCGGTTTGCAGTCGGGTGGAGTCGCCGGCGACGAGGTTGGGGCGTTGCTCAGAACCTTGCAGTTGCAGGTCCAGCCGTTGCCCAGAACGTGCAACCTCGATCTCCTCCTACCTTGATCGCTGCCCAGAACGGTCTGAGATGCCTTCGGCCTCCCTCCTGCAAGCCGCGCGCTGTCGTCGCCGCCTGGAAGCTGCTGCTGTTTCGACGTCTGCACTTTAGCGACAGTGCGGACGTCCGCCTGTGATATATATATATATATATATATATATATATATATATAGACACACACTTAAAAAGAAAAGGAAAAATTATAAATGAAAAGTTCACTTTGTCTTTTATATATTTCATCATGACTTGCTAGTGCGGCACCAAGAGTGAATGGCACATAAAACAGGTTATGATGTGATAGAAGCTTTTATATATATGTGTGTGTGTCTTATAAGTAGCAGTACATATATAATAGCAAGCGATATTATGTACATTCAAACTTATTTTATCCAACACAAGATACATTCTGCTTTAACCAATTATCCAACATAAAGAAAGTACACCAGTGTTGAGAATTAACAAATTTTCTAAACTGCAAACATATACTATAATTTGATTGAGAATCTAGGAAAAAATATGCATTTTGAATATTAATTTATTTCCGACTTGGGACACAATTATCCTAGTGTTTAACACAAGTGAGTATATGCATCTTTTGTCTTCAAGACTTCATATAAAATTCAATTCTTATATGAAGGCGCGAAGTTTTAAAATTCATATGTAATACTGAGAGCAAGCTAGGATTGCTCGCTTCATTATCATATATATGTAATTTGTTCTCTTTTTTTTTTCTTTTTTTTTTTGTAAAGAAGAATTTGTCTGCTAATACATATATGGTTATAAATAAATAAAAAAAATGGATAGTAGATCGACTCAATATAATAATACTGTCCTCTGGTACAAGATGTAAGTGAGTAGAATTTGAACAATAAATTTGCTTTAGTGTTGTTAGAAGTAGAACCATTCAACTACCAACGATCATGACAGATTTTTCAGGTTAGCTTGTTCGCCTTTGGAAAGATTGTGCTAACGAAAATGAAGGTTTAAGATAAAGCATCAGTTGTGTTCAATACTGATTACAATACAACATCTTAATTTTTTTTTAATCGAAAAGTTCATCCATTCATCCAGAATGATTTCAGCAAGTAAATTCAGCAAGTAGTGTAAAACCAAAATACAAACAAGCTCACACAAAAACATGTTCAACATTATCCTCGGAAGATCAAACATACCATTGATGTCCATAGCTGAAGCCATTGATGCAGCTGCAAGAACAAGAAACAAGTCGAGGCTGAAGTCTTCTGCTAGCCACCAATTGTAGCTTCTGAATGGCCAGAACACATTGCTTGTAGAACGATGGTGATAACAGGGACCCTAGCCTCTTATTTATACAAGTTCAAGTCCTACGAATCCTCCCATAAAGGTTTTCCTTACGAATCAAGTACTGTATAATTAGAATCCTAATGCTCCATCACAATTTAGGACTTTCTTCTAGTCCAAATAATGGATTCCTAATCCAATGCTAAATACACTATCACATTAGATATCTAGGCTGATTCTTTTCTAGATCCATGTTGTATTCAACTTAATGTTTTAATGGTTTCCTAGTTGCTCTAGGATAACTTGTGATAAGTCCATTTTAGTCTAACAATCTCCCACTTGGACTATCACTGGTTATCAAGGACAACCATAACTGAATAACATCAACTTGTTTACAACCAGTGTTCTAAAACTCGGCCGCCCAGGTCGCCTAGGAGGCGTCTAAGCGCTGGGCGGCGGGTCTTTGCCCGGAGTAATGCCAAATCGGTGGGGGTAGGCGAGCTGGGGTTGGGCGGCCGCCTAGCCGGGCTAGGAGGGCGACTAGGCGTCTGGGCTGTTGGGCAGCCAAGCTAGGCAGATCTGGAACTTAAATGAACTTTACTGATCAAGCACAATCTTAAGCGATTAGATAATTTGTGAAGAGAAATCAAAATATGGAATTGAATGAAACCCAGAAAACAATCGAAGCCTTGTTCAAGGTTAAATGGGATTGGGGGAGTTTTATGAGTTTTTAGTTTTGTGAGAGGAAAAGCGGCGAGAGATGATTCGCGATTGCAAATGAGTTTGATTTGGAGTAGGAGACTGACTGAAACTTCGCACCTAGTTGAAGCCCAGAGAGAGAGTCCCTTGTGAGTTTGTGGGGATTTAATTTCGGCTTTTCAAAGATGAAGCCCAGAGAGAGAAAGTCCCTTGTGAGTTTGTGGGGATTCAATGCTCATGGATAGAGAGACACAGAGGAAATGGGGCTTTTGCAGCTTTTTGGATTCTATATTGTTCATTGGTATGCTTGTGAAGAATCAGAGACTTAATGTTGCACGCCAGGTGTATGATGAAATGTCGAAGAGAGGTGAAGCGTAGCAGATGTGTTTGGATATCATGGCATAATTATAAATTCATGGGTATTGCTATAATTATAATTATATAATATAATTGCTATAGCTATTAATCTATTATGTATTCTTAATTATATACTTAATTAATTATATACCATAAAAATAAAATTAAAATTAAAAAATATAAAACCGCCTAGGCAGCGCCTAGGCACCCTCCTAGTCATCTGGACGCTAATCGCCTGACCTCCGCCCAACTAGCGCCTAGCGATTTTTCGAACCTTGTTTACAACCAACTGAAGTGTGCACTAGAATAAGGAAAACTCTCAAAATCCATTCAGCATGGTCAAAACACAGTCACTTATGCAGAGTAAGGAAAAGCATACATTTTAACAAAAATGTAGCACTTCCAAACCACTAACACAAGCTCCTGCATCCCACATATGCTACTGAAAATAAAATGATGCAGTATATGAACAATTAATGTGTATTACCTAAAGATCATATACCTGAATGGTCCAACCGAATGTTTCAAAATGAAACTCAAGCAAAACTGAAAACACTGATGGTCTTAATGCTTGTACTTTAAACTAAAGGAACATGTTCACTAAAATTACAAGACCATCTGTTATCAAGGTAAATCAAGAACACAAAATAAGATCTGCAGCAAATTTAATAAAGCTGCAGTAACACAAGCTAAATGAAATACCTCGAGAATTTTATTGATAATCAAAATTCAATAATACATAAAGTTGTGATGATGCTGAAAATCACAACTACCAAAAAATTACAAGAATTCAGAAAATACAACTTATAAAAATTTGCTCTAACTAAATAGGCTCCCACTGAACTCAAGTTTCTAAGCTAGGTAAAACACCAATGTTCTCAATATGTTTCTTGAAGGCAGCAACTGACAATGCCTTGGTGAAGGGATCTGCAAGCTGAGAGTCTGTGCTTATACTTAACACTGAAATTTCACCATGCTTGACTATTTCTCTCACACTGTAGTACTTAAGATCAATGTGCTTCGGGATATTTGATCTTTTGCTATTTTTATTGAAAAACACAGCTACCTCATTGTCACAGTAAATCACAAGTGCATATGAAACTATGTGGCTTAAGATTCTAGTCTGCATCAAGAAGTTTATGATCCAAAGCCCTTCAAAAACTCTTTCATATATTGCAATGAATTCAGCCTGCATTGTGGATGTTGTCACTAAAGTTTGTTTCATGGTTTTCCATGCAACAGCTCCTCCTACAAGCATAAAAACATATCCACAAGTCGATTTCTTGGAATCAGGATAATTTCCTACAAAGTCTGAGTCTGTGTATCTAACAAGCTTTAAGTTTTCCACTTTTTTATACACTAACATGTGGTTTTTGGTCCTCTGCAAGTACCTAAGTACTTTCTTCCCAGCTATCCAGTGTTTATGACCTGGGTTAGACTGAAACCTGGAAAGTATGCCAACTGCAAAAGATAAATCAGGTCTACTGCAGACCTAGACATACATGAGGCTTCCAACAAGCCTTGCATAAGGCTTGGACTCCATATCCACCTTTTCTACTTCATTCTTTGGACTCTGTTTCTTAGTAAGCTTATCTCCCTTAGACATTGGAACCTCCCCTAATGCACAAGTCTCCATGCCAAATCTTTTCAGAATTTTGGCAATATAGTTTTGCTGGGATAAACCTAGCAGACTTTGTGCTCTATCTCTTTTAATTTCTATTCCTAGTACTTATGATGCCTCACCTAAATCTTTCATCTCAAAAGTCTTTGACAGAAAAGCTTTGGTTTCTTTAAGTAGCTTTAAATTACTACTAGCCAACAAAACGTCATCAACATAAAGTACTAGAAATATAAATTGATTTCCAGATGTTTTGAGATACACACAATCATCTCCTAAGTTTTCAGTAAATCCAAAAGAAGAAATCACAGAGTCAAACTTTTTATACCACTGCCTAGAGACTTGTTTCAAGCCATAAATGGATTTTCTTAACTTGCAGACTAAGCCTTCTGTTCCATGCTCAACAAATCCTTCTGGCTGTTTCATGTAAATAACCTCATCAAGTTCTCCATTCAAGAAGGCTGTCTTGACATCCATCTGGTGTAGCTCCATATCAAATTAATTGAGCTAAAAGTGCCATAATAATCCTAAAAGAGTCTTTGGTTGAAACTGGGGAAAAGATTTCAGTAAAATCAATACCCTCCTTCTGAGTGAACCCTTTGGCAACTAACCTAGCTTTGTGTCTCTCAATATTCAGATTTGCATCTCTCTTGGTTTTAAATACCCACTTACAGCCTATAGCTTTCTATTTAGGGTCAGGTTTAAATAAATCCCACATTGCATTTTGATTCACGGAATCCATTTCAACTTTCATAGCTTGTTTCCACTCACTTGACTGACTGCTTTCAATAACTTGATTGAAAGTGACTAGATCATTCATCTACAAAGATCAATTTCAACTTCATCTTCTTGCAAATAAACAATGTAGTCAGAGTCAGAAGCTCCCCCCCCTCCCCCCCCCACCCCCCCCCCCCCCCCCCCCCCCCCCCCCCCCCCCCCCCCCATAAGTTGGCTTCCTTGCTCTATGAGACCTTCTTAATTGGGGATTTTGATTTTGGTGTAGTTCCGCAGGCTGATCTTGAGGTTCTACAAGTTGTGGTTGATTAGGTAAGGATTTAGGGTTAGCTTGATCATCTGCAAAATGCATTTCTTGATCAAGTTGATCTTATGCATTTTGAGTTTCTAGAACACTAATGGCTGCTTGTGTATCATGAACTGTAGGCAATATACTTTCAGAATGCTAATTATCCACAATTTCTTCAAATTCTGAAGATAAATTTTCAAAATTTGTATTGTGAACTTTTTCATCCAAGAATTTTACTTGATGAGTTTCAAAAATTCTTAGTGAGTGTTGAGCTGCATAAAGCCTGTAACCCTTAGATTTTTCAGGATACCTTATAAAATAGTAGCTTACTGTTTTAGGATCAAGCTTGTTAATGTTTGGATTGTAAACTCTAGCTTCTGCAGGGCATCCCTATACATGACAATGGTAGAGGCTAGGCTTTCTACCACACCATAGCTCAAAAGCAGTTTTCTCTATAGCTTTGCTAGGTGTTCTATTGCAAACATAGTTTGCAGTTCTTAATGCCTCACCCCATAAACATCTAGATAAACCTGTTTTGCACATCATGCTCCTGACCACATTCAAAAGTGTCATATTCTTTCTCTCAGCCACACCATTCTGGTGAGGATTGTACGGTGTGGTATATTGAGCTTTAATGCTTTGTTCTTGTAGAAACAAGGCAAATGGACCTTTCTATCGTCCGCTCTCTGTGTATTTTCCATAAAATTCACCACCTCTATCTGACCTAACAGTTTTGATTTTCTTTTCTAGTTGTTTTTCTACTTCAGCCTTAAATATCTGAAAAGCTTTAAGTGCTTGAGACTTTTCAGAAAGTAGATAAACATAACAATATCTAGAAAAGTCATTGATGAAAGTTATAAAATACACATTACCACAGATTGTTTAAGTTCTAAATGGACCAAAAATGTCAGTATGTATGAGCTCTAAAAGTGTTTGGCTTCTGTATACAGTCTTTTTCCTTAAGTTGGTTATCTTTCCCTTAAAACATTCAACACAATCTTGTAAATCAGAAAAGTCCAGTTCATTCAAGATATTGTTTTTAACCAAAATTTTCAATCTTTCTTTTGATATGTGGCCGAGTCTTCTATGCCATAAATATGCAGACTTGTCACTGCTTTTAGTTCTTTTAACACCAGTTAAAGTATTACTAGATGTGTTATTGTTTTCAACAAGTGAAATTTCTTGTTGACTTTGTGAATAATTTAACTGTAGGTAATCATTCAATATAACACCAGAACCAATTTGAACTGAATCTTTAAAAATAATAATTCCATTATTGTCAATAAGAAGTCTACATCCAGATTTAACCAAAAGAGAAACAGAAACTAAATTCCTTCTCATGGAAGGTACATAAAAAACATTATCCAAAACTAACAACTTTCCTAAACCAAGATCTAATTTTAAGGTTCCAATAGCTTTGACTGCCACTCTCATGCCATTGCATACACACAGGTTCACTTCATCATTTCTTGGGACTCTCTTCCTTATGAATCCCTGCAACGAATTAGTAATATGTAAGAGACTTCCTGAATCAATCCACCAAGTTTTTGGTTCAACATTAACTAAATTAATTTCTAAAAAAAACAGTGAGTTAGAAATATTACCCTTTTTGATCAACCAATTCTTAAAACCTGTGCAGTCTTTCTTCATGTGCCCTATTTTCTTACAGAAATAGCACTTAAATCTGAATGGTTTATTAGCTTTAGCTGCTCCCGAGGTAGACCCTTTGGCGATGGTTTTGGTAGGCTTGAGCTTAGACTGGTTTTGGTTCTTCTTCTTAGGTTTCTCAACAAGGTTCACTGAGGTGTTTGGCTCTTTCTCTTTTCTAATCCTGTCTTCCTCATCTACACAAATGGCAATCAGTTCCTTAAGGCTCCATTTTTCCTTCTGAGCATTGTAGCTAGTCTTGAGTTGGCTAAAACTATTAGGCAAGGTATGCAGTGCAACATGCACTACATGATCATCAGTGCCCCCTATGTTGAGGTCCCTTACCTGAGCATTAATCTCAATGAGCTTCATGATATGCTCTCTCACTTTCCTTGTGGTAGTGCACTTGAGCTCGTTAAACTCCTTTGCCAGTCTAGCTGCCTCAGCCTTATCACTCTCTCTGTACATATGGATGGCATACAATAAATCCATGGTTAGATCAAGTTCTTCTATACTACCTCTAATTGTGTCTGACATGGTAGTCCTAATAACATTCTTTGCCATCTTATTAACCTTATGCCACTCCTTAAAATATTTCTTCTCTTCACCTGTGCTTTCACTAGTAAGCAACTCAGGTTTATCCTCAGTTAAGCAAAGACCCATGTTCTGGTTCATGGTTAGGTGAAAGTCTACTTGGTTTCTCCACTTGTAATTATAGCCAGTTAAGAGCTGAATGATGTTCAAGGTCATAGTAGGGATTCCGAAAGAGCAAAAAACAAAATAAAGTTTTGTAAGTTTTTCATTCCAAAAAGTTCTTATTGTCCTAATGCTTTCTGTAACTTAAGCAAAATAAAATCAAAATAAAGCAAACAGAAAACAAAACCAAAAACACAAGCAATGTCATATTTCATTCAACAACCCTTAAATCAAAATTAATATCATGCAACACTTTTAAGCAGAAGACACAATATTCTGAAGGTTCCAAATCAATATGCCATATTGTTTATTCCAAGTTATCCAAAGAATACAAATCATATCTTTAGACAGAAATTCGAATTCTAAGTATCCATATTTGAAAAGAACAGATATGCATATTGCTATTTGCATTCTAAAATCACACTGTACTACTTCTTTGGAAGAAAAATTATATGTATAATTTTAAAACACAAGATACAATTTTTCAGGTTTGTTAACTAAAGGTTTTCTGCAAGAATTAATGAAGAATGCTTTATGCAATATGTTCACTCAAACCTACAAAAAAACATAAACCAAATTGAGCTTGAAAACTTGATTTTCTATCCGGATCAATGATCTTTATAAGAAACTAAGCTCTTTGTAACTGTTAGATTTTAACAATGCCTAAAGATTTTGGGAGTTTTCTGCACACATTGTCATATCATGAATCATAGATACAAAACTCAAAAATTTATTTTAAACATGCATATCAGATCACAAACACAAACAACACAGATATGCAAGCACAATTTCGATTTCACAAACACAAAACATCCAATAAATTTAAATTTCCTTCAGTCACCATCTACTCTAGCCTATGCGTATGCCGGGAATGCTACTAGGGTTCTTGTGCTCATCAATCGACAAAACAAAATTGAATCGAAACTAAATTTTTCTGAAAATCTAACCTTTGCAAATTTCACAATTTGGTTGCAAAAATCTTTCGCAGAAGCATGAATTCAAAAACAGAGGGCAGCAAAGCATCCTTCTTGGCATCTTAATTGGGCAACATAGGGGTCTTGAATCCCTACAAGATGAATTCATCTTGTGCATCTCTGATTCTGAATACCCAGAAACAACCCTAGTTCATGTGACTGTTGTAATAATGGTCACTTTCTTTAGTTTCTGAAGGAGCCTTTAGGGCCGGGTTTGGGCCTCGGATCAGCTTATGTTGCTTCTTGGGCCAAAAAGGGTTTTCTTAAGGTGGCCAAAACATGGCCTGTTTAACGCAAAGTAAATTTTTTTTTTTTTGAAAACCTAAAAAGATTTTACATCGAAAACAAAATTTGAAGAACAATTTTGTGAGCCTAAGCTCTGATACCAATTGTAAAACCAAAATACAAACAAGCGCACACAAATACATGTTCAACATTATCCTTGAAAGATTAAACATACGATTGATGTCCATAGCTGAAGCCATTGATGCTGCTGCAAGAACAAGGAACAAGTCGAGGCTGAAGTCTTTTGCTAGTCACCAACTGTAGCTTCTGAATGGGCAAAACACAATGCTTATAGAATGGTGGTGATAACAGGGACCCTAACCTCTTATTTATACAAGTTCAAGTCTTAGGAATCCTCCCATGCATAAAAGTTTTCCTTAAGAATCAAGTACTGTATAATTAGAATCCTAATGCATCATAGTTTAGGACTTTCTTGTAGTCCAAGTAATGGATTCCTAATCCAATGCTAAATACACTTAGGCCTCATCAAAAAGCCCGTGGATCAAGTGGGCCGATGGAGGCCCGCTGGCCCGCAGGGCTTTTGGCCCGGCCCGGCCCGTCAAAAAACCCACAAAAGCCCGCCTTGGTGGGCCGATGGAGGCCAGCAAAAAAGCCCGCAAAAACCCGGCCCGGCCCATAGGCCCGGCCCGCCAAAAGCCCGCTAGGCCCGGCCCGTAAAAGCCCGCAAAATATTATATATATATATATATATGTGTGTGTGTGTTTTTATATATATATTAATATATATGTATGTGTGTGTGTGTTATATATATAGATATATCTATATGTGTGTGTGTGTGTGTGTGTGTTTATAAATATATATATATATATATATATAGACACATATAGATATATATTTGTGTGTGTGTTTATATAGATATATATATATATATATATATCAATATATCATATATGTGTGTGCGTGTTTATATATATATATAGAGATATAAATATATATGTGTGTGTGTGTGTGTGTTTATATATATATATGTGTTGTGGTGTGTGGTTATATATATATATTATATATGTGTGTGTGTGTGTGTGTGGTGTGTTTATATATATATATATATATATATAGAGAGAGAGAGAGAGATATATATATATATATATATCAATATATCATATATGTGTGTGTGTGTTTATATATATAGAGAGATATATATATATATGTGTGTGTGTGTGTGTGGAAGTTCTTATACTATTATACTTTTATATTTATATTGTGCATATATATATTCTACATATCGGTTGACCAATCCGATCGGATTCGAAAATATGGTGAAATTGGCTAAATTTTTTACCACACTCATAATTTATTGTAATAAACTCATCCAACGGTCGGTTTTTCCATTTTCTTTGAATTGATAGGGGTTGCTCTTTGGAGTGTATGATATATAAATATAGGTATATAAGAGTAACTACGTTTGACCTAGTTGATCGAATTCGAAACGAGAACCAAATTGGCTGGATTTTCTACAACCACCATAAAACATTACAATCTCTCCATCGAGCGGTTGGTTTCTTCGAATTCATTTTCTACTTCATGGTTGCTTTAGAATGAACCTAAACAATTTAAATGCAATGTATAAGTCATACAACTATATGAATAAAATTGGTATAGACCAATGTGTTTGTAATTAAAATTAATTTTTTTTATCCTATGTCCACGCACATCCATTGATGGAATATATACAAACGTGATGTGAAAAAATAAGCGCGTTTCGCAGTTGTCAAGGCATCGGTCAACCAATAAAACATATAAGTGACTACGGTTGACCAATCCGATCGGATTCGAAAATATGGTGAAATTGGCTAAATTTTTTACCACACTCATAATTTATTGTAATAAACTCATCCAACGGTCGGTTTTTCCATTTTCTTTGAATTGATAGGGGTTGCTCTTTGGAGTGTATGATATAAATATAGATTTATATGAGTAACTACGTTTGATCTAGTTGATCGAATTCGAAACGATAACCAAATTGGCTGGATTTTCTACAATCACCATAAAATATTACAATCTCTCCATCGAGCGGTTGGTTTCTCCGAATTCATTTTCTACTTCATGGTTGCTTTAGAATGAACCTGAACAATTTAAATGCAATGTATAAGTCATACAACTTTACGAATAAAATTGGTACAGACCAATGTGTTTGTAATTAAAATTTTTTTTTTTTATCTTATGTCCACGCACATCCATCGATGGAATATATACAAACGTGATGTGAAAAAATAAGCACGTTTCGCGGTTGTCACGCCATCGGTCAACCAATAAAACATATAAGTGACTACGGTTGACCAATCCGATCGGATTCAAAAATATGGTGAAATTGGCTAAATTTTTTACCACACTCATAATTTATTGTAATAAACTCATCCAACGGTCGGTTTCTCATTTTCTTTGAATTGCTATATGTAGCTCTTTGGAGTGTATGATGTATAAATATAGATTTATAAAAAATTAGTGTCTTTAAAAATTTATTTATCAACAAATTAGTATCTATATATAAATATAGATTTTTTTTGGTACAATATAGTTATATAGATTGTTATCTTTGGTTGTATTTGATCATTATCTATTGAATTTCCAAAGCTTGATTAAAAAAAAAAATACTTGTGTCTTTAAATATTTATTTATAAATAAAGCCCGCAAGGCCCGGCCCAAAAAAGCCCATAAGGCCAAGCCCGGCCAGGCCCGAAAAAGCCCGCAAGGCCCGCTTTATATGGACGGGCTTGGATCATTTGATTTTTAATAAAGCCCGGCCCGGCCCGGCCCGCAATTATTTAAAAATATAGCAAGGCCCGGCCCGGCCCGTTGACGACCCCTAAATACACTATCACATTAGATATCAAGGTTGATTCTTTTCCAGATCCATGTTGTATTCAACTTAATATTTTAATGGTTTCCTAGTTGCTCTGGGATAACTTATGATAAGTCCATTTTAGTCTAACAAACAATACAAAAACAACACGCCTCAAAGGATCGTCAGAAAGAGTCATTTACAGAATACACCAAATTAACCTATTCTGAAAGAGAACAAGTTACCCAACACACCCCCAGTACATCAACCTTTTAGAATTATGCCCTCAAACAAAGAAACTCAAAACTCTAAGGAGATTAAAAAAATTCAACAGAGCATCAAGTTTCTTTGCGACCTATTCTCTCAAAGAAAGAAAGAAATATTCATAGCCCTCTTCAACAAAGAAAGGAGACTGACCAAAATTAATATACAAAGTAAAAAGAAATAAAAGCTTCTAAAAACCTTTTGGACTCAAAACAATCCAAATCAATAGCCCATTTTGATGCCCATTACCCACATAGAAGCCCAACCCATCCAAGAATGCACCCACTGGGTTATGTAGAGATTGTAGAGAGAGCCACCTCTAGAGAAACAGCCTTCGGTATAACTTCTGCGGCCAATTTCCCCAGCCTTCACAACCGTCAGAATCCGTCCAAGCTGCATACCAGCCCCTTCACCACCATTATAAGTCCAGAAGAAATCCAACGCACTAGCACCAAACATAAGATCCTTCACCATCTGATCTTTGCACTTGCCTCCATGGGCATCACACCTACCATCAGCAGAGTAAAACATACCATTATCCCCACAACCATTCTCAAATTTAAACATCGAATCACCACGAAGAAAGCTAAATATCCATGGAAAAAATACATCAGAATGCCGCACCAGTGCCTCAGTGAGCCACCAACCCTCCGTGGCAACATATTGGAATCCTGGGTTCAATAATAAGATCAGCAAACCGTCATCGGCCTCCAAAGAATCCCCAACACAAGATGACACTCTCATCGACACTGATGGCCAACCTGCAACCAGATCAGAAATGATGACAAATAAAATACAACTAGCCACAAGGCTAGCAATGACCTCGACCATCGAAGTTTGGGAAATTATGGAAGTATTGTCGTAGATTGGAAGTTCACGAGTAAACCCTAACAGAGCAACTATCTCACAATGTGTGTAAAGTCAACAGTAAAATTTTATTCTTAGTTAAATTGTCTAAAAATTCAATATAACTAGTCAGTTTTTTACTTTTACTCCAAAAGTGTCATAGACAGAAAAAAAAAATTAATGAAAGTTAAATTTATTAAAGAAAACTTCATGATGGATTAATGTAAATAATTGAGGAATTCAATTAATATCATGTAATTAATGCATTGTAAATTAAGGGAGACCCCAACACTATGTAACTCTTCTTAAATCAAGAGGGGGGACTTCAGACAAATAAGGAAAATCACCTACAAGCTCATAAGTCATTGAACTCATGAAGAATCAACAAGCACTAAGCGCACGTGCCGATTCATCCGCCATCAAAGCCGAAGAACACTCCCCACATGACATCACTTGTGATTTAAGTTCAATCTGGATCAAATCTCTACGACCTTTGATCAACCATCATCTGCAAGTTGTCAACAAACCAAATCTTGTGCCAAGTTATTTGTCAAGTTTGTGGAAAATCAATAGGCACCAAACACACGTGCCGATCCATTCTCTACTAAAGCTGAATAACGCTCACCACATGACACCACTCGTGACCCAAATCCGATCATGATCAAGTCTCTGCAACCCTTGATCAACCGGTGTCTTCAAGTCGCCAACAAAGAAAATCATTTGCAAGGTTTTTATCAAGCTCGTGGATAATCAACAAAAGCACCAAACATATGTGCCGATTCATCTACTACCAAAGTAGAGGAACGCTCACCATGTGATACCACTCGTGGCCCAAATTCAATTAAGGTCAAGCCTCTACAGCTCTTGATCAACTGCCATCTTCAAATTCCCAACACAACAGGAAGTTAAACCTACTATAGTTCGATTCAAGATTAAGGGCTTCCAACCCTTGGATCAAACCAAAGTCAAAGATCGAATAAGAGGAAATTGTTAGAGATACCCTCAACGATTCTAATCTTCAAATTCATTAAATAAAATATATTATTTTGTACACTTGTCTTTTTTTTATTCGTTGCATAATTTTCATGTTTATAAATTTGGCACACCTGGTGGGACCATCTTCGTCTCTAATATCTTTCTCTGACAATTTTAAGCTGTCTTCCTCGACATATAGCTTCAAAAATGATTCAACTCAGACTGGTAAATAAAGCAAACAATTGTAGTTGCTGCGAAGATGAGTAGAAACCTTAGCATTCATACCGCTCAGAGTGAGTTGTCTCAAATCACAACATTCATCACTAAACCTATTAAGTCGCGTCAGCCGATCAGCACTTTGACATCTCTAGGTGCAAATCAAACAAAGAAAAAAAGTGTCTCATGTTTAAGTGACTCAATGGAGCTTTCTCCTTCACCTAGTACTAGTTTTGATTCAAGAACAAGCCTACACTCTGAGTCATCCCTAAATAACTAAAACGAAGAGATTTCAGCACACTTTTGTCGTTATACAAGTCATGGTGATATGAGTCATCATTGTGGAAGAACAAGTGGCCCAAATAGCCCAAAAGCCCGAGCAATCGAGAAGCTAAAGCAGACTTCTGAAGAGAATGATATGAAAATTTCCGCGCTCATGGAGAAGCTAAAAATTCAGCATGGCTATAACTTAGAGAAAAATTCACATGGTCGTAAGAAAGACTAATGAGATAGAGAATGAAGATCGACTGAGCATAAATGTATGTGTCGAATGGTAAAATAAAGCCAAAATAAATGTACTATTTTGTAAAATATCATCCTTAATTGTAATTGTGTACTAGACCATATTAATCATTCAAAAAATTAAGGACAGTGTAATGGCCTCACTTTAAATAAATTGCATGAAAAACTTTGTTAGATATGAAAAAAACTACAAAAATATGAAAACCCTAGGAGAGCTTTTTTCTCT